>QJSC01024132.1:59976-129841 GCA_003697955.1 Calidris pygmaea
GCCTTGGCAAGATGCCTGCTACCTATCAGGCTGAGCTATAATGGCTCATTTTTCACTCATTTTGCCTTATTTTTTATTTTACAATTGGAAGTTCATTGGGGCTATTTTTTAGTCTTTTTCGTTATTCTAATCAGGGTTAGACTGAGATGTTTGACTTCTTGGTAACATGCTTAATTGCGAACTTTGCTTGCTTCTTGCCAAGCTTTACCATGATCCTTCTGCACTATTTTAAACCACCTGCTTTGGGAGCGTACCCATCCCTTGGAGATTTGCTGTGTGGAAACACTCCATGCTTAAATTCATAGTGCTACTTCTAAAGGATCCTGGGAAGTCAGGTGTGATGGTTTTACAGTCAGGAATCACAGAATCATAGAATTGTCTAGGTTGGAAGGGACATTAAAGATCATCCAGTCCAACCATCAACCTAACTCTGACCAAAAAATACATAAGAAATAAGCAATTAAGAAAAAAATATAATAATTAAAAAAAAAACCAAACCAAACCACTACATCATATTCTTGAGGACCATGTCAACCCGTTTTTTGAACACCTCCAGGGGTGGTGCCTCAACCACTTCCCTGGGCAGCCTATTCCAATGCTGGATAACCCTTTCCATGAAGAAATGTTTCCTAATATCCAATCTAAACCTCCCCTGGCGCAACTTGAGGCCATTTCCCCTTGTCCTATCTCCTGGGACTTGGGAGATGAGACCGACCCCCAATCGTGGAATCATAGAATGGTCTGGGTTGAGAGGGACCTTAAAGATCATCCAGTTCCACCCCCTGCCCTGGGCAGGGACACGTCCCACCAGACCAGGTTGCTCAAAGCCCCATCCAGCCTAGCCTTCCCTCTAGGGATGGGGCAGCCACAGCTTTTCTGGACAACCTGGGCCATGGTCTCACCACCATCAGAGTGAAGAATTTCTTCTTAACATCTAATCTAAATCTCCTCTCTTTCGGGTTAAAACCATTCTCCCTCATCCTATCACTATCGCTATTGAATGGGTGTGCTCTTCCGCCCTGTAGTGTGGGAATCCCGATCATCAGTTCTCCATGCAGATGGGTCACACCGTGGCATCACTCTGTCCTTTCTTGGCCTGGCATGAGGAGGAGGAAAGGGGCAAAAATCCTCAAGACAGCATCTCTGCACCCTGGAGCGAAGGGCATTCGCTGTTCCACCTTTCTCACTCCCCATATCTGCAGATGTTCCTTTGTTTTGACAAGGGCTCAGGAGCTGTGTCAGATGGATGGGGAGCTGGCAGATAGAAAGGGTAGATTCTCACCAAAAACATGTCTGTGGAGGGAAGTGGAAAGCTGATCACAGAATTACAGCATGATATGGGGTTGGAAGCGAGGTCTGGAGATTATCTAATCCAACACCCCAAGATAAGATCCCACATTAAAATACAGTTGACTTCTGCAAATAATCATATTAATTGAAATTAATCTGTAAGACTTTTTTTTAGAACCTAATAATCATCAGTCCCTGATCTCCTCTTACCACTAGTGTGACCCCGAGAGCAATTACGCTGCTCCTATAAAACAAATAAAACCATCTCCCTCCTCGATTTCCCTTTTTCTCTCCTTCCCCTCTTTCCACTTCCTCCACCTACTGTAGAGACGATGTCTCTGAGGTTGAAAATCAAAGTATAAGAAAGCTCCTACATCTTAGCTGCGTGCACTGTTCTTGACCTGTGGACCAATATCTGCTTCTCTTGGTTTTCCAAGCCACGACGCCCCAGCTCTCCCTGCTCCCTCAGGGTCTATCACAAAGTCTCCCGCTGTGGGAAAATTAGGTTCTGATCTGTGGGGGGGAAAAAAAAAATAAATTAAAAAAAAAAAAAAAAAAGAAAAGCAGTTTGTTTCCAGGTTTTGGTGAACATAGAAGGTTGCACAGACCTGCAGAGTGATTTAGTGCTTATTCTTGGCCTGTCAGGCGAGTTAAATGGTTGTGGAATTATGATTGCAATTACAGGGCTGGGTGGCTGGAAGGGAAAAAAGCGCCAGTTCAGGGTGACCGATAGCCATCACCGCGGGTGCCAGGATGGGTCTGCTCTACATTCTGCCAGGGCAGAGCCAGACCTGTCCTGCTGAAGGGTTCCTGAAGGAGCAGCCACTTTGGGGCAGAGACAGGAGCTGCTGGTGGCGGGGAGGACGTTGGGGGCCTGGATGGTTGGCACGTGTGGTTAGCGATCAGATTTGTCTAGTGCTGGGTAATTTCAGCTGACTCCCCAGCAAAAAGTGTTTGTGTGTTGTGTATCACTACCCCGGTCACAGCCTGAGATGCAGTGTAGCCGTTTAGAGCTGTAAAATGAGGAAAAGTGGGGAAAATCATGTGCGGAATTGCCCAGTCAGTTGCACATCTGTTTCATGTGCACGCCAAGGGAGAGTGTTACCTGCACACGATTCCTGTTAAAATCCTTCCCTGAATCATACACTATTTTACACCAAGAGGCACCTCTGGAGGCCACGTCATCCCGGTGGGGGCTGGGGGGTGTCAGGCTGTACGGGGCCACCTCCAGCCGAGTTTGGAGAAGCTCCGAGGACGGAGGAGGCTGCAGCCGATCTGGGCAACCTGCTACCCCCATGGTAATAAATAAAGCAACAAATAAAATAAAATAAACCCCCCTTGCCCAGCGTGGTGGCTGCTGCAGGCACCACAGCTGTTTGCAGATAAGGGATCCCATCGCCGCGCAATCAGGTGTCCAATGAGACTGTAATTAAGAAACTGTAATACAGGCTCCAAGTGCTCAGATATTGTAGCAATGAACGTAATATAAATGCCTGCATCGCCAACACTAGCAACCACTGTTTCAATGAAAAATCTCAGAAGCCTTCTCAAGGCTGAGGAGCGTGCGTATCTTGTGTCCCTTTCTATGGGGACATGCTTTAATGGGACAAGGCTGAAGTTATGAGAGTGGGCAGGAAGCATTTTTGCTGCCCGTTGCCCTGCAGGAGTTCTCTCTCTTTTCCTCCTCTCCTCCTCCCCTCTTTCTCATTCCCAAAATAATACTTTTGCATCAGCACAGCTAATAGAGATTTTATCAAGCCAGACCCCCAGCCTGTCTGTAATTCCATTTTTCCAATCACCCTGTTTGTTTAAGTTAGAATAAAACTATTTAAATCAGTTCCTTGTAATCTTCAGTTATATATAGATAAAATGATTTACATGTTGTGAGCTATCTGCTGTGGGAACAGTATTACTGAAGGTCTTTCTTTGGGGATTACAACACTATTTAAGTTTATTTTCTTGTTTTCCACATCATGTTTTGATCTCCTAAAGGAAATAACTTATTCTCTCTATCTCTTTCCTTCTCTTCAAGATAAAATGTCCAGTTTTGGCTACACTTATTTAAGAGAGTAATGTAGTTTATCAATTTTCTTGTTTGGAACTAGGATTGAGTTTCTGTTTGGAGACCATATGGCAAAATCACTCCTTTTTTTCCCTCTGTGGTGAAAGAAATTCAGGAGTTCTTATTTCAAAATCCTACATCTAGGGCTGATTGCTTGGGCCGGAGTCTGATCCTAATCACGCTAACATCAAGTTGGCTTATTTTTATTAAAGCTCATAGAATTACGTAATGGTAAAGGTGTTGACAGTAAATTGGAATTAGCTGTGTGCATTTGCAGCAAACTGAAACAGTTTTAATTTGAAATAACCACGCTCAGGTCAGACCTGAATTTGGTCCACCCTGTTTACTCCCTGTGCTGAGCTGAACTCAGTTGTTTCTTTTACACGAGTAGTTGGTCTATTTCATACAACAGAGGACTATGAATAAATGTCATGTCATTTGACATGGGTTATGAATGAATCATTCCCCAATCACTACCAGCAGTTACCAATAATTTTACACAACAAGGAAAATAAGTGCTTTTTTCATTTGTTTACTTTAGACTTTACCTGAAGACTCTTTAATGTATATATGATGGGAACTTCTCCAGCCTAGAAACTAAGTACCATTCTGTTTTAGGTGGCAGTTAAAGATTTCACTGGGCTTTTCTTGTTTAAAAAACCATTGGTCAACGCACCGGTTGTAGAGTAGGTCATCTGCTTGTAGACTTTCAGATGTGCAAAGTGACATTTCCCCTCTGTATGTGTGATTGTGTTTAATTATGCTTAATTTTGGATAGAAAATTGATATATTATTATATTAGTATTAATATTAATAAAGGATATTTAAATATGCATACATCTAAAATAACAAAGAAAATTCACTGATAATGAATTTGTCACAAAGAATTTAAATTTTCAATTTCCTAGTTATGATGAATGCAAATGACAGTACCATTCTCACTTTACAGGAACCAAAGATGGGGGTGGGGGGAGGGATTGTGCATGTTTTTTGGCAGTTATCTTGGAAACCATTAAAAAAAATAATCTCAGTTATGCATTCTGCACTGTTGAATTTTCCAATTTGAAAGAAGGGTACAAAAGCCTTACACCCTTTTAAAAAGCAACTAATCAGAAGGAGAGAAAAACAGGCCACCAGAAAGCAGACAATAATCCTGAGTTAGCAGAGAGATGAACATGTTTTTTAAGCCCTTCCTACAGCTCAACAATTTTTCTGCTCATGACAGCAGTCGTGGGAGCCTACGCGGGACTCGGAAGGAGGGACGTGGGTGTAAGGGAGCTGAGACTGATTCAGCTCTTGTGCCTGCCTCGGTTGGTACCTCCAGGCAAAACATCTTCGACTCCTTATGAGAAGAAGATTTTACAGTATTCTTTTTCTTTTCTTTTCCTTTTTTTTTTTTTTTTTTAAGAAACTTTGCCTCCTCATTTTATTTTGTCTTCCCTGCAGTACAAGGTATATATAGATCTTCAGATCTGGATTTTTTCGCTTGAGTAAGAAGTCCTCAATCAATATTCAAACAATTGAGTTACTAATCCATTAGACCGCAGTTTGTTCTACCTTCTCCAGATAATCCGAGAAAAGGAAGTGACCGATGAATATGTTAAGCCTGGGGGAACAGAAACTAATTTAAAATACATAATTCACAACCTCCCATAAACATTTCTGCAAGAGTCTGCTTGAAATAAGTGAAGACTCCAACTCAGGAAAGCATCCCTCTCTCAGGAAGGGTCCTTGAGGACTTCTTAACCTTAAGGAAGTGTTCAAGCACCTGGAGAGTCAGTAGAGCTAAGATAAAGCCCATGGGCACAACATTTATGTAATTTAATGCAAGATAAGGGAGTTAACAGATATACAGGTAAAATATATTTAAAAAAAACTTTCAACAATAGTTTAACATGCCCTTTGACTGTCTAACCTTCCTGCTAACTGTAGGTCCATCTTCTCCAGGACTGTCTCAAACACTCCTAAAATAGTTTTTTCTATAAGCACAAATTGCCTATCCAGGAGGCAGGATTTGGAGGTGCCGTGTAAATACTTCACTGATGCTCATCTGCAGGGAACTGCCTTATCGCAGTGGAGTCAGCCGTGTGTAACATGACCAGCCACTTTTACACAGATAAAATCTGTATTGGAAGCTGCATTGTATATCCGGTGTATTTCAGGAAACATCTAGGGTCCTTCTGCCACTTATTTTATCCAACATTTTCTGCTCGTAAATATGAAAGAGGAGCTATTCCTTCCTGTCCTCTGGCTTTCTTCAGCCAGTTTTCACTCTGCCTCCTGTGAGATGCTCTCAGCTTCTCCTTTCAGATCTGTTTGCCTTTTTGCAAAGGATCCAAGTGCCTTATTTCTTTTTCCTTCCTCATGGGAGCAGAGCTAGTTAAAGTCTGAGATCACAGCCCTCAGCACACAACAGCAGGTCCAGCCTGAAGGGCAATGGGGTTCTGGCAGCTCACATCTCCTTATGGCTTTCCAAAGCCATCAGGTCACAGCTTAAAGAAAATTTCACTTCAGAGCCTCTGATAAACTGTAAATTAAAAAATTCAAGTATCTGCAATAATTGGAAATTTATGTGAGAGAAAATGATTCTAAAAAAGACACTATAGGCATACTGGAATTGACTGCAAAAAACACCATGCATGATGAGGGGAGACCTCATCACTCTCTACAACTACTTGAAAGGACATTGTGGAGAGGTTGGTGCTGGTCTCTTCTTGCAGGTAATTAGCAACAGAACGAGAGGGAATGGTTTCAAGCTGCAACAGGGTAGGTTTAGACTGCACGTTAGGAAAGACTTTTTCACAGAAAGAGTGGTCGGGCGTTGGAATAGGCTGCCCAGGGAGAGGGTTGAGTCACCATCACTCGACATGTTTAAGAGCCGTTTAGATGTGGTGTTGGGGGATATGGTGGAGGGGAGAACTTTTTAGAGTGGGGTTGATGTTGGACTCAATAACCCTAAGGGTCTTTTCCAACCTGAATGATTCTATGATTCTAAGTTTGATGCAAAAGCAGAACTGACTGAGGTGAGAGTGAAGTTCGTCTTTTCTCTGTTGGAGGAATGTTTGCCTTTCGTGAGGCAACACAATCCTCTGTCTTTTCTTACATGTGCCTCAACAATTCGGTGTTCATATAGACACTGAAATATTTAGGAAATTATTCTTTGAGGTCAACAGATTCTGAAGCCACAAGAAACTACTGTGATTTTCCAGGCTTGCTTGGTTATATTTCTTACGTTAAACCAGGGACATTTTTACCCTGGTTTGGGGAGTGGAAGGCATCCTTCCATTCAGGGAATGACTGCTTTGGAGTCCAATAATTTGCGCCCAACCGGAGTGTCTTTCCAGGGGGCTATATCACAGACAAACCTTTTTCACTATTTTCATTTTTAGTTTTATCTGTATACTTAGACAAGCTATAATTTCAAGTGTATGATTATATGGATCCTGCACACTGTAATCCAACTATTCCCGAAAAACATGATTTGCTTACCAACAAAGAGTTCATTCTACCAGGGTCACAATTCGAGTATGTTTCTGGTTGAAGCTGGACTTGACTGTAATGGAGAGAAAATATACTGAAAAAATATGCTTAATGTCTGGCACTGCCAGCTACTATTCTTTCTCTCTTCCTGTACCCGTTTGATGACCCAGGGGGAAAGTTAGTGTCCTCCTCCAAAATCCTTTTCCCTCTGCTTGCTGTTTTGTAGTCCTGGATATCAATTCATCCCTCCCTCCTGCTCCATCATCTCCTCTCTGGCAGCCAAGCCAGCTTACAAAGTTTTGTCTAGCAGCAGACCATCCTCTTCCTTGCCCTGATACAGCTGTTCGTAGGATTGCACCAGGCACCAGGTCGGTGAAATTACCCAAATAAGCTGGCAAATAAACAAATCCAGCCCCTCCCACCTCAAAAAGCCGTGCTTGTGGGCTGATCTTCCTGATTGCTCAGTGTGGTGGTACAACCTCTCCTACCTTTTGGCCACTTGGTGGGATTGCCCATCCCTGGTCCACATACCGGGCTTGGGCATGTCAGGCATGAATTGGGAGAGATAAAAGGACCGTAATGTTACGGCAATCCCTTAACGTGCCTGGCTCCTGCCTCCCCCCATCACTCCCCCCGACAACCTGGTGCATCTGCACCTGGGTCATGGCCCAAAGGGAGGTGATAGATCTGCAAGTTCTGGACTTGCACAACTGATGGAAAGTACCAGAACATTCCATCATCCGAGTGGAAAAATACCTGATGAAAGTCAA
Organism: Calidris pygmaea; assembly: GCA_003697955.1. Classification (NCBI taxonomy): domain Eukaryota; kingdom Metazoa; phylum Chordata; class Aves; order Charadriiformes; family Scolopacidae; genus Calidris; species Calidris pygmaea. Next base: position 67,579 of record QJSC01024132.1, read on the forward strand.
CTATCTTGGGTCCTATAAGTAGTGATTCTAACGAGACCCTTTGAGGTCTCCTGGCTCTCAGGGGCTGTGATCAGCATCTCCCCTGAGTTGGGACTCTGCTCAGGTGAACACCTCAAGGACTTGAAGAGCGAGTCAACTCCCCACCGAGTCCCTGTTACTGCCCGCTGAGGAATGCCAATGTGTTGTGAGTATTTGCTCCAAACTAAAAGAGGGAAATTTTAACTGTAGGCCAAGCTCTCCTTCATCCACCTCCCTATACACACATTAGCTCTCACAAGTGTGGGCATTCTTATATTTTACTGGATCCATATGTTTGTCCGTGCATGTGTAAAAGGGGCACCTGTCGACTTACTGGAGTCACTCATTGTGAAGGGACCTTTAGTCCTAGTAATTAAATCTCAGGAATAGGTGTGTGTGCGACCCCTCAAGTGTTGTGTGCTCACGTGTTCATGCTTACACATATATGTATTGATTTAGAATAACCTTATAGTAGGAACAACCTTATAGTGGGAGTCTTGCCATCTTCTAATCTGCAACTAAGACGCTGTTCAATTATTTTGTTCAATCACCTTGTAAATCCTTAAGTCATTTAATGATGAAGTGCTGCTGAAACTTAACTCTTGGCCTACCTGGAATCACTAATAAATTTTGAGTTGCTACTAAATCGTGACCCTGTCAGAGGTTTCCCCCCCGTGATGCCCCGCAGTGGGCTGTGGGAGGGGTCTGCACGGGAGGGAAAGGCGAGGGTGACAGTCCCTGCCGGCACTGAGTGGAAATGAGTTTAACGTGTTGTGTGACACTGTGGGTAGGTGTGTGTTTCCCATTGTGTGTGTTTCGGTATAGACGTGCAATGGATGTCTAGCTGTCTATAGCTCCGTCTCCCTCTCTCTCGATCTCTCTCCTTCTCTGCTGGAGTGCAATTTCATCTCTCCATTTACACTATTACGGTCTCAATTCTATGTCTGTTTTCTGAAAGTGCTTGAATTAGGCTATTTGACACTTCCCTGCGCTAACACGTTCTCATCCGGAGAGGATCCTGTTTTGGAGGGAATATTAATATTCCTATGAAGTAGGAGAATGGAACAGGGGTGACAGGCAAATTCAGTAAATAGCAAGCAGCTTTCTGCAGGGGAAGCTTTAATCTGGCAATGACACTAGTCATCCATGGTGTCTGAATAAACAGGGTTATCATGATTAATGGTAATTAAATGTAGCGTTATTATTGCTTTATTTTTCAGGTAGGCTTTGTGGAAGATGCCACCTGAAGATGTTGCACCCACCCAAGGCACTTGTAGGCTACAGTGGATTTATTTGGGATTTACAGCACTGGGCCTAATCCAGGGGACCCAGTTTCAGTGGGGCCTCCTTAGAAATAAAATAAGACCTTTAAAAGATAACTCCAGATTTCTCCTGAAGGGAGATGCTCTGCAGTAGCCCTATATACATGGCAGGAGAAAAAAGGATGGTGTGAAATCGGGTAAATGATGCTGAAGCATTTTATGAGTGTTACTTGTGCTCCTTCCAGCCCCATTTCTGGGTGACACCGAGTCCTGTGGCACATGCTGCCTTAAATTTGTCTGTGAAGCCAGCAGAGGCAGGGGACACCCCCTAGCTTTGTGCAAGTGCTACAGGTGCCACCCTCCCTCCAACACCTTCCAGGCACGAAGCCTGGTAGAGCAAAACTTGCCTGCGCGTCCAGTTCTGCAGATTATTATTTTTTTTTTAATTTGCAAATTTAGAATTCCCAGATATGGGATTTTACTGATTTAAAAAGTTTAATTCTGAGGATGGATCACAATCAGGGGGTGCGCAGTGTGCACAGAAGTCAGAGCTGCTGTCATGAAGGAAACAGGGATGGTATGTTCTTATACAATTTTAATTGATGACAGAATTATTNAAAAAATGGAAACGAGTTGACTTACAGTAGTTTCGATTTATTGTATAGCAGGTCTGGAATTAGTTTGAACTTGTCATTGCTTTGGCAGGGAAAATAAACATTAAATAAAAGCAAAGTCAATCACATTTCAACATTTGCATTTTTACCATTGAGTGTGTTTACCTGAATTATCATCTTGTTGCAGACATCTCTGCTTTGCTTTGATCTTGCACTACCAAAAGGTATTTTACAAGAAGCAGTCATTAAAAAACCCACACACAATTATGACAATTTCTGTAAAGCTCATCAAGTAATATAAGGTTCCAGGCTTTTCATTTTAATTTTAATGTGCTGTAGTGTAGAATTAAAAAATAATAAAGTGTTTTAAAGATTCCTTAGATTTTACTCCTCCCCCAGTACAGCAGTGGGAGATGTGTGCTTAGCGTGACGGATGATGGCAAAAAGGACTAGATTTCCCACCTAGCAGGAAGATTTATAGGTTGGGTAAGACACCAAGTGACAAACCAATTGTGCAATTGAGCTAATAGGAATAAAACGTTCCATGAAGCTTGTGAGCTGTTATTACAAATGTTTGTGTAAATATGGTTTAGTTCATTGTTACCTACTTCAAATTATGTTTATGTACAGCTCCAAAGTACAGCCTCTGCTTCCTTCTTTGGAATGCCATCGACTGAACCAGCTTTCTTCATTTATATACATATATTTCCAGTGTTGTCAGAGAACAAGGGAAAATAAGTCTCTCACATGAAACACAAATGGGCCAGAGAACAGAGTCCCTCTAGCAAATTGAAAGTCTGAAGACATCAACAAAACAAAGTTTGCAGTTGATTAATTAATTGCCCGGTTTTGAATACTTAGCTATTTTTTAGGGGTATTGTAACACTGATGGGCAGTGTATGAGTACTTGAGAATCAACAGGTAATCCCCACGCTTTTTCCTCACCCGGTACGAAATATTACAGTTTAGCATAAAAGCAAAATAGATACATGAAGTTGTCTGTCATGTACTCATAGCGACAAGCATATATATATATATCTAATTTTTAATGCACTGTAGTAACAAAGATCATCCCATTCTCCACCATAGATGCCAGGCGAGAATGCCACTGAGCAACTGCAGAAGTTGCTATCTCTAGCCAGTCTAAAAGCATTCCAGCACTGAATTACTTTAGGGGAGGAAAGCTGGGGTTTTGGTGCAAGAGCTCTACTGGAATCTGCAGCTAAGTGACCAAGACCACAGCTTGAACCACAGCTGGTATGCAACACACAGTCCTTAAAGTAGGAAACATTCAGTCGTACTGAAAAGCGTGGGACTTTATAGATGTCTTTAGATTCACAACCCATCAGATGTCACCTTGGCCAGAGGGGAACCAGGGGTGGGGATCATTTGGCCAAACACGGGCATAATTCTCAGCAATAGTTCTTCTCATTGCAAAGGTAGGCATCTAAAAGAGGCCATATGAATCACAGTCTGAAGGTGCCTGTTGATGGCGAGGACAGCCAGGGTGACCAGCTCCTCCCTCCCTGCAGGTGTCTGGTGCTGCCCAGGAGCCTTGTTCTCAGTGGCCGACTATACCTGACTCTGGAGCATGGTTGCCAACGGGTCCAAAGTGGGATTCATCTCCCTGCACTCCAGCTTAAATCCAGAAAGGAGACCATCACACACAGCAGGAGAAAACAAGGATCTCCAGACTGCAATTTGCCATCTCCAAAACTAAATGTCTCTCCTACCACTGTACCTGGGCAAGTCATCTTGGAAGGACATTCCTCCTCAAATGCTTCCATAGATACATGTAAAAACATTATCATTATGGAAGCAGATTTTGCTAGTCCATTCCAACTAAAAAGATTATATTTCTGTTGGGTTTTTGTTTTCTTTTCTTTTTTTTCCTTTTTTCTTTTTCTCCTCAATGGCTGCATTGTGTGTGATTACAATAACACATCTGCTCATAAAATGGGCGTGCAAGACTCTGCTGTGAAGAATCGAGGGTGTGGGCATTTGTTCAAAGCGACTGGTAATATATTGCTCGCAACCATCTGACAGATTGCTAATAAGGCACAGCTGTTTTACGTGTTCGTGATTCCTTCGGCCGCTCTCCACAATGGAGTGGGAGATACAGCAAGTACAGCTAAAACATTTCCCATTTGTCTGTTTCCAGCAACAACAACAAAAAAAATCATAAAAAAGCCTCAAATAATGCTTTTCAAGATAAACCCTACAAATAACAATGAATATTCTCATAAAGATTGAAGATATATACACAGCTCCGTGTGAAATGAGCGTTTTTATTTCCTATTGTCTTTTATGTTAGATTTTTGCAAAGGCCATGGAACATGTCCTCAGTTATATATACAGGTGCAGCATCACCCAGGCATTAATTTCCAAAGATGAACAAAGCTGTAATTCTGCTGTTTTGCGAAAATCATGTTTGCACGTTGTTTTGCTCCCTGACTTTCAGAAATGACTGTGAACAAACCAGACAAAACTCCATTCTTCCCTCTTATTTGAGCTAACCCTCCTGAAGTCATTAAGGGTAACCCCACACTGATGAGCACAATTTAAATACCTAGATAAAGAATAAATCTTTTTTCATTTTCTATGTAGCAATATAAATGATTGTAAATACAGAATTCTCTTCCATGGGTGAGATGCTTTAAATAATGTGTCTCTTAAAAGATCATTGATGAATGAGGTAATGGCCTAGCTATTTTTTTTTGGTGTTGTATATGCAGTGTTTATAAAAAGAGCTGGATCAACAACTTTGGAATTGAAGCTTTCTTGATGAATATAACAAAGGGTCATGTTGTTGATGTGCAGGACTAGTTTTTGTCACAGCAGGTTAGCATTCGCTTTCCCACCATTTGGAACGGGAGACTTGGGATGTTCTCTTGATTCAATCATCCGAAAAACTGTCAAAGCATTAGGTAAAAGATCATGTATTTTTGGACATGATTAAAATTGAATTTACAGTGTTGAGAAGGGTGTTTGCTTCTTTGAGTTGCACATTTTAATTATTTCTCCACTTAATGTGTGCTTTTAATATATTAAGCACTATTAGCAAGACTATTTATTGACAATAAGAATATTCAAAAATTTTGTTAATGAAGTAGTTCTTGGTGAAGGAAAATATTCTTCAAGATTTTAAGAATTCCACACCCCTCTTAGTTCCTCCATAAACAGTGTCAGCCTGAAGATGCCAAACAGCAATGGGGACATTTTAACAATTCCAGTCGTTTGTGCGGGTTAGTGTTTTGATGTTTATGCCCATTAAAACCAACAGTGGCATTTTTGTCTGCAAACATCTTTGCTCTTGTCTGAATATGGGCGTGGCAATAAAAACACGTAAGGGAAAGCTGGGATTGAATGCAGATTTTTACAGTACTTAAAGGGGCCTACAGGAGAGATGGAGAGGGACTCGATCAGGCAGTGGAGCAACAGTGTGAGGGGTAATGGTTTTAAACTGAAAGAGGGAAGATTTAGATTTACTGTGAAGAAAACTCTTTCCTGTGAGGGTGGTGAGAGCCTGGCCCAGGTTGCCCAGAGAAGCTGTGGCTGCCCCATCCCTGGAGGGGTTCAAGGCCAGGCTGGATGGGGCTTTGAGCAACCTGGTCTGGTGGGAGGTGTCTCTGCTCAGGGCAGGGGGGTTGGAACTGGATTATCTTTAAGGTCCCTTCCAACCCAAACGATTCTATGGTTTTGAAAACACATATTGTGTGCAACTTTACAGCACATGTATGTTATAGTAGGCTGGAAATCCAGCTCTGCTGGGGTTCTTCACTTCTCTAATATGTTTTTACCAGAGCACAAGTGATATTACCCTGCTTTCTTCTTTATTTTCTGTCCGGTTATTTGCATACTCAGATGGTCTTACTGAGCTGTCTGACAGCAATCAAGTAGGTGGCAAAAATATTTGTTTCCTCTAACTTTAACTATCTTGAAGTAAGACAACAAATTTAAGCAAGATGTTAAGGTGCTTGTGTAGCATCTAGATGATGCTTCACCTCTTTGAAGTCTGATTTCTGGAGGTGCCTTTCTCTAACTGATAATGCCTTACTATTAGGTAACCCAAGTTAGTAGAGATTAATCCCAGTGTAAAGGTCTAAACTCCATCAACTATCACTGCAAAACTGCAGGTGCAAATGAGGGGTCATTGCACTAACTACAATTAAAAAAGGATGCATAACTTCTTTATTTCCAGTTCTGAAAAACTGAGTTTATGTAACATAAGCACATATGTAAATATGCACACATGCTTTTCCTGGAGTGTGTGCTCTTGTGTATCAACTTACCATTTATTAATACCTACATGTGCGCACACACACACACACACAGAGATACCTGGTGATAAAATGCAAAACCAAGCAGAAACTATCCTTCTTAAAATGGTAACCATAGGAACACAACCTCTGCTTGTACAATAGTCCTGAAATTTCCTAGTTAAGTGGCTTTTACCCCCTTGAAGACATTTATGTGGCCAGGTAAGCAGTCTGTTCAGCTGGAATGAATAATAAAAAGGAAACATTTACTTATCTGGAGAATACATGATTTGGATCAAAGAAGAAGAGATATGCTGTTTTGGGATTTGCTTGCTTATTTCTGGTGAGGATGTAGAATCAGTTATACGACAACACTGAACTTTTTTTTTTTTTCTTTTTTACCTTACTGGGTGTTTAAGAAAATCCTGGGTCTTGGAACTGTCTGTGTCTAACCGTAAACATCCCTTACGAAAGCCCCGTGCTCAGGCTGATGGCCACCTGTGGGTCCAATTCCCTAAACACACATTCACTTCAGCCCCTGATCAGTGAGCTGGTGCTACAGTGCTGGTTTGCTGCTCACAGATCTCTTCCTGTGGCGTCGTGGTGTCATGGAGCTAAATACAGAATAATTTCTTTCTTCGATGGGTAGATTAATCTGTGTTGGGCTCATTGGTGTCAAACCCTGGGCTAGCATCTTTAAGGTTATTCCAGGTATTTCTGTTCTGAACTCACTGCCCTCACTTGTATGATGTATTATTTTCTTGCCTTGTGGTTTCAGCAGTGATTTACAAAATGCAAGTTGGCTGCCAAAACCTCTCATTCTGACTGCAAAACAGGTAACATTTACTCTTCATGGAGATAACTGTCAAAGAGAAATTAAAGTTATTGTTTCAGTGCTGAATTACAGTTATAAATGCTGTTAATTTTCCCAACTTTCCTTTTTCACTCAGGGTTTTGGGAGAAGAGGAAGGAGATTTGGAGGATGTTGCCTCATCAGATCCAAACCTTTTCACAAGAGAGCACGTGACATCTAATGGTATCAACATCCCAAGGGGAGCTTCACTTGGGTTAACACTGCTACACAGAAGTGTAAAGAAGGCATAAGAGCTGGAACATCCCAGAGGAGTACAAATTGACAAAACACAGGAGAATCAAGGACCAGAGAGAGAAAACTGATAAAATATTTAAAATACATTGTATTGGTTCATGGGTAGTAGGTTCAGCACAGACTGATGGTGGTTATTTCTGAAATTTTATGCTATTTCCTAAATAGCTGGCATTGGCCTTGGTTGGAGACATGATAAAAGGCCAGATGAACCTTGGATATGACTCGATGGTATCTGCTGTCGTGGTCCTAAGGCACAAAGAGGGTTCAGGTGTCACCGGGGATTTAAAAGGTGGCTTGAAACTGTTCTGTATGTGTAGTAGCAGTGAGGCAAAAAACAAAGGGAAGGGTTGATTCACTGCTCAGGGGAAAGAAAGATATACTCGCCGGCAAAAGAGTTGCATTTGGGTTTGTTTTTCAGTCATTACTTGGCTGAAAACAGTTTTCATGGCCAGCAGTCATGTTGAAAGGGCAAAATTACAGCTATTGTAGGAAAAGGGCAGGTTAGGGAGGATTTAGGTTCAGTTACTTGTCTATAAGTCACCAATGTTGATGAAATTCATGTTGAGGTACCAGACAGCTGGCTGAACAAATTTATCTGTGATCTTGAGGGAGTGGAGGAGGACAGGGGTTGGTGTTCAGTTCAAATATCAACATTCACTGTTTCTCTAGCAAAACCTTCAAAGTATCACAGATGCCGTGGTCTCACTGCAAGATCAAGCAGGAGACAAAACCGAGTTGCACAGAGAGCTCTTAAGCTTTCAAAACCAAAACCTAACCAAGAGAAACATGGGGGGGGAAAAAATCACATCAGCTACTTTTTTTAATAGTCATTTTTGAAGTTTGTTCGTGTTTCTGTTTTCTTCTTTTTATTGAATTTACCTCCCTCCATTACTCATCCTGCAGAATATGTTTGTTGAGTTCAAGGTATAGCATCCATGCAGCACCATGAAGGGTGTAGGAAAAACAGAGCTTGTACTTTACTGGTTTTGTTAGTGTGGCGGGAAATGAAGGAGACTGCCAAGGAACGGTTAAGGAATTTTATTAATTGGAGTTGTTAAATAAAAAAAGAATAGAACTAGCATCTACTTTTTATTTTTTCTGCTGCTATTTAGATTATCTGATTTGATTGGTACCCATTGATGGCAACAAGACTGACAAAAAAACCACACTCCTTCCAGCAGCACAGTCAATTCCAATGCAGTTAGATATCTATGATTTCTTGCTCTTCCAAGAATAATTGGGCCAAATATTGAATTCTGTACGTTGCATGCTGAGAGTTAGAAGCTGAGGGGAACGTTGTGCTTGAGTGGTGGGCACTGGAGCCCACACATTGACACGCAAAGCCAGTTACACCAGCATGCTTCTTTTAGATAAAAACAATACATGTGTATTGATGGTTTCTAACTCTACTCTTCTATAGTTGCTGTCAGAAGACAAAAATGTAAGATCTAGCTGGTGTGAGATATCGTTAAATTACAGTTCTGTACTGTTTAAACACAGATCTTAAGGCTGGTGAATCCTGCAATTGTTTTAATATGAATATGCAGATTCAGGTGTTACCTTCTTCATATTTAGGCTGAAGGAAGTGCCCTTTCTCAGGGCATTTTTCTATGAAAAACACACAGGAAAATTTCCATGGTATTAGGTAATTCAGTATCAGGTTTATTTGTAATTCCAAGTGGAATGGCGACGTTTGAGCTGAATGCAACCGTGAGTGTCAATGCTATTTCTGTTTGGGTTTACTGTTTCCTGCATGCTCTAAAGCAATCAAACAATTCTGCAAATGTTCTTCAAGGAGTGCCTCCAGAATGCCACCTCTTTAAACATCTCCTTGGTCTTCGTTCCATTTCCGACTTTGAACCGCTGCATTTAGTTGCAAAATGACCTCTTCCAGCAGCGAAATTTTATTAACTCTTCAATTCACTGGCACAGAGATGAAAATATCCGTGGAAAGGGCAATACAAAAATGAGTGGGTTTGGGCTGACTCATATGGTGGAGTGGCATGTAACGGAAGTGAGTTCTATGGCTAATCGATTGCAAAATGTTTGATATTGGTGGTATTGTCTTCATCCTGCCAGTAGGCTGATGATCAATGTTGTAGATCCGTACACGTTTGTCTTCTGGATTTCTGTTAAATAAAGTAGGACTACTATTGTCCTCAAATAGTCTCACTGTATGCATACACTTACGGTCCAAATTTTGTGTTCTTTGCCGTTTTGCTTTCTGTTGCACAATATCCACTGAAAATTTGGAGCCAGGTCCGCTTGTCCCATGAGTTATTCCTAAGCAAGCAGCATTAAATGAGCTCCCATGGAAGATGCTCTGAAGAAGCATCATTAGAGTCATAGTTCGGTCCTTGCTTTTCTCTCTTCTGAAGTTGAAGCAAGACTCAGCAGCCCTTTAGCCAGCATGGGTTATTCATTGCTCAGCACTACGTTGGCAATTAACTGGAGCATTTAGAGATGGGCGGAAAGACTCAGAGTAAATGGGGAGCAGAATTGGTGTCCGTGGGCAGATTTCCCTCTTCTGGCTGTGACCTGCAGTTGGTCTGATACCCTCGATAGTTCCTTGCATGGAAATGTAGCTGGAAGTCCATGCTGCTTCACTGTTCTCCAAAATGACCACCGAACAGAGTTTAGCTCTGCCCAGGCTGTGAAGATGCAGTGCCAAAGGCACCTTGTATCCCACCACTGCCAGCACGGGTCTTTGAACACACTTTCCAAAACAGTCGTGATACGCAGAAATAAATTCACAGCTCTCAAAGCCATTTATCCTACAAACAGGGCTGGACATGCTGTGGTCATATATTGTGTGGTCCCAAACGCTTAAAAAAACTTTTTTAAAATTAATAGTACTTTGCTGTTTTTAATTCTTCTATTGTTACAGGATAGGCTTGCACAGAACTTACCCATTACCATAATACCCAAATTAAAATTGATCAGGATCAAAAAGAGGAGTTTTTTCATCAGCTGAACTTCCTGAAAGGCCTAGGAATGGGAATTTAAAAGAAGTTAAAGATTACAATTAGGAGTCCAACCAAAGAGTTATGTTTAACCAATATGAGATGTTTATTTTATTACAAAAATTGGGAAAGACCTATACGTTAATTACATCAAAAGTCAGATTGTATTGGTGGGAAAAGTGCTCTGAATAGCCAGCAGGACATGGCATGAAAAACGATTGGAGGCTGTGTTACACACATGCACAGAGCTAATCTCACACCTCAGGTTTCTAATCTTTGTTTCATGCAATTTCAACAAAGATTTTGTCTGAAAAGGATCTACAGGATTTCTAAAAAGCTAAACTCAACACTTGAAAAATTAATTTAAGCTAGCAATAAAAATACAGGTGAGCTGAACCTGTCAAGGGGGTTTCCATTGGAAAATATATAAAGCTATAATATTATTGCTGAGCATAAGAAATGCAATGATAAAGCAAGAAATTTTGAAAAAACAATAATTTCATAGAGAAGATGAACATAGTTAGTTCTCTAAGAAACCTTTAAAGAATGAAATATAAATAACCACATTTCATAGAAACAAAGTTTTTTAATTCTAAGATATAATTTATAAATATTAGAAAATAAGAAAATCTTGCTTTAGGTCCTGGTCATCGCTTTTCCCTGTTGATTTCCATTTCAAAATTGTGACTGGCTGTAAATTATCCTGTTTCTGGAGTTTATATATGTTTAGAATGAAACAATGTCATTAACTGATTTTTCCACTGGGGCCCATGGAGCTGAAAGCAACAAAGAAGGGAAAGTAAGCGAATAGGAATTTGATAGAAGAGCTGTATTTTCGGTACACAGCGCAACAGGTAAATCATGAAAAGGCCCAAGTAAAAGTTACTGTTAAATCCCACCTAAAATAAATAAATAAGTAAGTTGGTAAGTGAACAAGCAAAATAACTTTTTTGGTGCAGTGGTTGTATGTGCATCTCAAGGGCATATTGAACCTTTTTAATCTTCCATTTGCTTTAACTCTGTATCAGCTCAGTAGACTTGCTCTGACTTGAAGAACCCAGTGAAGTACTCAGACCTGCATGGGTTAATGAACAGGTCCCTGAAGATAGACCTAAATTAGCAGTCTCTGAGCACCCTCCCGGTTTTCCCTGCACAGCTCCGACTTCAGGACTCAAGAATGGTACTCCAGGATGAAAAACACCCACCTCACAATTTTGCAAGCGCTAGAAACACTGCATGTGCCAAAGGTGCCTTATTGGATTTGCTCAGAGGCTGGGGATGATTGATGAATCCTTGAAAAAAAATTAGAACAATGATGGAAGTAAACTGAGAGTTGGATTTTTACCTATTTTACATTCCAGTAGAGTGCCCTCTCAGGGACTTTTTTTGTGCCGTGTGGTGTCCAAAAGCAGAACTGTCCCTGCCCCCAAAGCAGTGCAAACCACACATCTCACTATACAGTTTGTCAACAATTTCTGCCTTCACAATATTCCTTGGTGCAGATAAAAATCAATTTTTCTTTTTTGTTGCTAAATATTTTGTTTCCAAAGCATTCCAAACTGTAGATGTATTTCCAGCAATCCATCTTAAGTGCTTTTATGGAATGCAGCTAAGATACCTCACCTGCAAAACAAAAGAAAACAAAATAGATGAAGTTAGCATTCACTCTTTAATACAAGATAAATGCCATAAAGTAAACTGCTTTTCTCCACAGAGGTCAAACAAAAAAATCCCTGACTAAGGTGTTATCTGTCTGCACTCACGTTCCACTTCAGATATTAAGAGAAACAAACAAAAAAGAATTGATTTTAAGATGTGGAAAACATTTTTTGATGGTGATGATAATCAAATTAAAATTTTCGTGGGTAGAACAAGAGTCACAAAAGAGGATGGAAGTGAACTATGTTTTCATTCATGCTTTTATTAAAAAGCAAAAAGAAGAGAATTCAGAATGCCAAGCTTTGACCCTGGTGCCATCCATTAAATTCTCCAGATAATTTTTTATCCAGAAATGCATTTAATTCAAGTATATTTCAGCAATAGAATATGTCTCCGTGAAGTGATGGAGTAGCTTTTGCAGAACTACCAGCCGCTTTCACAGAGATGGTGGAACACCATGCAATTTTCAGCACAGATCACGTACACTGACTTGAGTTTTCTCAGCAGCTCTTTAGCAGGAGGTAGCCCGTGGCTGGGAGCGCAGGCAGCACACCTCGTAGCCCTAAGGGGCTGTTTTTCTCTGGAGGCTGCTCCACGGAGCAGGGATACCTCAGTATTTGTGGAATGTCCCTAACGGCGTTTCCCTTCCAGTCTGGTTAAAATTGGGTTCTTCTGGGAACTGCACTGAGACTATTCTGACTTCCTAATGCAGGGCTGGTCTTCCCCAGCTGCCCAACATTGTACATCACACCCATCAATCCCACAGGAAAAGGAGGCGAGAGGAATGTTCTTCTAATCCAGGTAGTGAAAGTGAAATCAGGACCTCTTCTCTCTTGATCTTCCATCATTCCACACCATGTTGGTAGCTCCATAATATACTTTTTCTAACTTCCCATAAGATCCAGAAGCAAAGAGCTCCACTTCCCTACTAGCAGGATTTTAATGGAAAATGTTCTTCCTTCCCACCTCACGCAGCTGCAATGCAGGTTTATCCCATCCTAAGCATCAGGTGCTATTTTGCTTTAGCAAGGAAAGAAAATTAAATGCATGGTCCCAAAAACTGGGTGACTTTTTCAGTAGCTTTGCACTGCTCAGTTGAAGAGTAGATGGTAGATGGTGTAGGATTTGTCTTGCTGTCAGCCAGTCAGTATCAGTGAGATGGCAGTAGGTATTTCTTCCTTATAGGCTATCCCACTGCAGAACATGTTGTTCCTGGTTCCCCATAGCACAGGAGTATGGACAGGCTGCACTGCTGCAAAGGGTATGAGGTGCTTCCAATCTACAAGTGGCAGCATCATTTCACACATCGTGGTGCTTTTTTTAAAAAAGGATGCCTCTGAAAAGGGGGAAGGCATAGTTAAACAGAGGGCTGTCTTTCACTTTTCACATGAAAAAGTGGTTTTAACTGGTGGGCTACAAAGATGATTGGGGGTCTAGAACATCTCTCTTATGAGGAAAGGCTGAGGGACTCAGGTGTTTTTAGTCTGGAGAAGACTGAGGGGGGATCTGATAAAGGCCTACAAATACATAAAGGGTAGGTGTCAAGAGGATGGGGCCAGTCTTTTTTCAGTGGTGCCCAGTGACAGGACAAGAGGAAATGGGCACAAACTTGAACGTAAGGAGTTCCTTCTAAACATGAGGAGGAACTTCTTTCCTGTGAGGGTGGCAGAGCCCTGGAAGAGGCTGCCCAGAGAGGTGGTGGAGTCTCCTTCTCTGGAGACATTCAAAACCCTCTTGGACATATTCTTGTGCAACCTGCTCTGGGTGCATTTGCTTTGGCAGGGGGTTGGACTTGATGATTTCCAGAGGTCCCTTCCAGCCCTATATCAGTCTGTTATTCTGTGATTAGTTTAATTAAACTGTGATTGCAAACATCTGTGTGTGGAAGCTCCATCTGAAATTCTTCTCTTATTTCATACTCCATTGCTCCAGATACTCATCAGCCCCATTTGCAGCAGACTTGATTTTTGAAAGGACTGGTCTGCATAACTGTTCTTGATTTATTCAGTTTTGTGACACTCTGTCATCTTTACATTTTCACACGTTCACTGAAAAAGCTTGAAAATGGAATTGAGCCAAAACTTTTAAGTTTATCTTGATGCCAGGAGTTATCAGCTTTGTGTGGTTTTCAGCTGAAACAAGAAATTGGGGAAGTTGGGTGTCTGCAAATGTCAGTGAATCCAGCATGACCTCCTTGCTCGTTACAGAACATAAAACCAGCTAAGGTTTGACTGGTTTTAAGTTTAGTTCTATGGCAAAGTGACAACAATTTTCTTTGGTTTTTCACTTTCTAATACATGTCTTCTGTAAAATAGCAGTTCCCATCCTTACACATATTTAACTGATGCTAACATCATTTAAACCAGGCCATGGAAAGTAAGTATTTACTTCCCAGCAGTTGTTAAAATGCCATTAAGGATTGTACTTAAATTTATACACTTCATAAAAAGTAATTAGGTTCATGTGAGACAATGATGATGATAACGATGATGATGATGATGGTGATAAGATCAAGTAGCAGATGTGTGAACACAAACATCTGCCATCTTATTTTAAATGCCAGATGAGCTAAATGGAAGTTTAAGTATCTTTGGGGAACCACTTTGTTAACTCAGTATAAATGATTCTTTAAATTTTATTCTCCATTTAAAGATATGGCAAATTATAGTGGAATGGTGTTCACAGTGTTGATACTATAGCAGCACTGGCATCATTACTTCAGGGGCAACTAATTGAGAAATGCGTTAGGTAATATGTCTTTTTAAATGCATAAGCAGGAAAAGGTTTAAAATTTGGTGCCTCTCATCAAATCCTATAGGTACTTAACATGCTTGTTCTCAACAGGGTCTATTGAGGCACAGCCAAGAGTGTCCATCACATCTTTTAATAATGAAAGGGGGCTTATAAGAAAGGTGAGGACAGACTTTTTAGTACAGTCTATTGCGACAGGACAAGGGATAGATAATGGTTTTAAAATAAAAGAGGGAAGATTCAGACTAGATGTAAGGCAGACATTTTTTACACTGAGAGTGGTGAAATCTTGGCCCAGGTTGCCCAGAGAACTTGTGGATGTCCCATCCCCGGAAACATTCCAGTTCAGGTTGGACGGAGCACTGAGCAACCTGATCTAGTTGGAGATATCTCTGTTCATTGCAGGGGGGTTGGACTAGATGCTCTTTAACTGTCCCTTCCAAACTATTCTATGATTTTATGATCTCCAGCCTCTTGGGATTTCTCACCTTTGAAGATCTCATGAGATCTTCAAGAAAACATCTGCTGGACTGGATGTGACAATAAACAGTGGTGGAGTCAGAGGTACCTGCTACCTGTTCTTTGCTGTGTTTTCTCTGGTAACTCAAGTATAAGAAACACACGCTTGCATTGCACTTTCACCTTACTGAGCTTTAACCCTTCCTGCAGCCTCTGAGGGCCTGGCCTAACCACCCAGTGCTCCAGGGTGGAGACGTCCTCAGTCACCGGGGTGTCTCCATACATTGTATATAGGAGGACAATTTACACTGCCAGTTCTGCTAGGCATGGCTGAAGGTCAAGCTTTGCATCCAATGGACCTAAAACCATTTTGGAGGTGTGGATTGATAGGCTGGCTGCATCGCCGTGCAGGTCAGAGCTGGTACCTGTTGCTTCAATTAAAGTACACAAAGGAAACTGTAGAAAACAGCAGGAACAGGCTCTTGAACAGAGCATGTAGATCTCCATTGTCCTTTGTCCTCTGCCAGGAGCCTTCCTTAACAGTTTGGCTGCCATGATATGGAGAAAAAGCAGTGTTCCATCCAGGCTGTGATGGATAGCTCTAGTTGGAAGGAGCTGCACCAGCCATGATGTATTATAAAATCGTTTTTAATTTATTAGAAGAAGAAAAGAGCAAGGATTGTTTCCACTAACCTTAATCACTTTATTGGTATTAAATCATATTAAGTTGCTGTTATTTTCTTGTATTTGGCATTTTCTTCTGGATGTTTATTCTGATTCGCCTTGGCCTCCAGCCAAATGTGCATCAAGTGTTGAGAGTCAGTTCAAAAACTCCATTTCCCCTATAAAAAATGAAGAGGGATAATTATATTTAAGAGCACCGTATAGAAAAGAAAAGTGGTTGTAATTTACTTCTATGGGCAGGTGTAGAGCAAAACAATAGCTTTGAATAATGGACATATTGTGTGAGCTGTTTGAGTAGACCGTGTATTCCTACCGCTTTCATTCGGCTTGCAGTGAAGAGGTTGGAATCTGATGCAGCAAAAGAAAACGTGCCCTATACAGGACGTGCAGACAAGCCCAAGGAGCTCAGTACCCTGTAACTGTCAGTCTGAGAGGCAAAAATGTACATGTTTCCTTAGCCCAATGTTTATTTTCAGAGTAATGCAAGTAACAGCTTCACGTCACTTATGAAGCCTCAGGGCAGAGGGAGGTAAATCAAGAAAAACTCCACTGAATTTAGACCAAGTCACAGCCATAAGAGCAGGAGTGTGCATGCATGTTTATATATATCAACGTCATTAATTACTTCACTCAGCTTCTTCTAGGGGCGATGTTGGGTCTCGCCTTCCCCAGGTGATATACTGACTCTTTAGAAGTTAATCAGAGAGTTGAGTATGTTCTGCAAGCTTTATAATTCACTGTATTTTAGATTTATTATTGTAAAATGGTACGACTTGGGCTGGTATTCAGAATACATTCAGAAAACAAGCAGATAAAGCAATTAGACACTTTACAGTTAGCCTATTGGTGACAGTGTCCATACTAATTAAACTGCGTGAGAACACATGCAGTCTCATAAGAGGGCCAGGTCAGGACTAAATTTTTCTTATGAGGATACTGTAAATAGGTCACACAGTGAAACAACATCAATACTAATTGATTAGTATGTTCTACAAACCCAATGGAAATTAGGGGAATTTGCTCATTTTAAAATTAGGCTGGTTATAAATGGTCTGAGATGGTTTTAACTGCCTAATTTTAGGCAACTCAATTCACTTTGTCCTATCACTTTTAAGTAACACAATTAATAGTGCAAATAAACTAAATTTCCTATATCCTAATTGACTGAGTCAAAAACTTATCCTTTTGTAATGAATTCTTCTGTAAATACCATCAGCCAAATTAAAAATATAGCAAAGAACTTCGAAATTTTTCCTATAGCTGTACTTACAAAATGTAATTTTAGTATAATAAAACTATCTACTGAAAAAAGAGAAAAATTGGCTTATGAATTTCAAAATTGTTTTTCTTACTGAAATTCTCTGTATTCCCTGAACAAAAAGAGAACATGAACATGGCAGAAATTTTAGAAAAAAATTGTAAGAAAAAACTTTCAAAGTAAACTAAAATTGCACGTAACTTACATTTAAGTTTGAAAAAGGAAAAATAACATTGAACCAGCAACAATCTGAACTTGAATACAGATATATTGAGTCCTTATGAAGCCTCCTGAAAGACTGGAAACTGGTTCTGGGGTCTTTTTTTTATGTGAAAGTTAGTTGGATATCCTGTATTGTAAACTTTGTAGGGCGTTATTTTCATCACTCAGTGAAACTGGGTTTGGCTGCATGTACTTTGGGTTTCTAAGATCATTACAAGGTATAGGAAACATGTCTCCAGCAAGTATTGACATCCTCTAAACAAAAAACTTCAGCTTTTACATAAGTAGAAGGAGAATTTTGCCAAATGTTACAGGTACAGATGGTATACAGGTATACAGGTATACAGTTACCAGATATAAGAGCATAAGATTTCACCTCATATGAACTTTAGACGTAGTGAAGGACTTTCAGTGTCTTTCACAGCTGGAGAAGAAAAAACTGGAGCAACATAGCAAGCACATTTCTGGAGCAGATACCCTGCCCTGTTCTGTTCTGAGTAGTGCTGTTCACAGCTGTGATTAGCTCCTTCTTTTCCAAGACATGCTTAGTCAATTGGGACAACCCCAATTCATTGCTTTCCAGGTTTGTCTACGATTGTCCTCTGCAACAGTCAACCACGTAGCCAACACTGACACGGTGCAAAATGCAAATAACGACACCGCATTTTCAGTATCCTTATGCTGAGGATATACTTTGGCCAAGCACAATGGAACCTTCAATAGTGAAAACAACTGCTTAATCAATCTTTAGTTGTTTTTAGATACCCTGGAAACCTCTTTCAGCCCCTGCAAGTACACAGTCTGGACCCTTCACATCATCAGAAACACACGGGCCTCTTCATGAGTCCATCCCAATATCCACCCTAAAAGTTTTTGGATGCTGATCTGAATCAAATAGAATCTATAAATCTTTTTGCATTTCATCTATTTCTAGCAGTCTACTTGGTACCCAGAGCTAATAACGGAAACTCAATTTGTGGCACCATTTTGTGACTTATGTTTCTAGTCAACAATATCAACAGCAGAACCAAGTTAAACAAAATTCTCTTTCAACTTCCAGTTTTGAAAAGGGATCACTAACTCTGTCTAGCAGATTAGTAACATCATCCTACAAACAAAATGTAAGCTGAAAATCACTGTTTTACATATTTCCATGTTAATAATAGATATTATACTCCTACTAGATTTGCAACTGCATAATTGCAACTAATAAGCCGAGTTTTAAAATTCTTTGGTGCTTTCTTGCCATGTAAATGCTACAGATGTGAATACAAACAACAGCTAAATTAACATCTGGGCTCTGGTAAATAGGTTTGTTTTGCTCTTTTGCCTTTTGAACACATAATATCAGCTGAGGTCTTTTATCTAATGGGATGTTATCAAACAAAATAATACGTACCATTCACCACATTTTTTGTTCATTAAGTATATTTTGCATAAGCTCACACTGAACATTGGCAATAAGATGTATTTGATGGAAGCTTTCATAAGTTGCTCTAACATACTTGATAAGAGTGAGAAATTCCATTATTTACAAAGTATTATTGCTCAGCCACCCTGCTGGTGGGCATCCTGAGGAAGCACGCAAGTAAAAATTTATTTTTATGAGGGAAGAACTGAAGGCCATGCAATTTCTCTCTAAAATTATTATCTTCTGAACTTTGTTCACATCTCTAATAAAAAATGAAGGTTTATCTCCCACTTCTTTATCTTTGTCACACTCACTGCCCTACTTCACTTTTAGACTATACAAAGAAAAGCTGCACTTTTCCCCATTCCTGCATTTGCATTGTAATCCTTAAAACTGCTCCACACTTATGTGTGCCTATATGTAGAAGTATGTTGCAAATGAGGGTGTAATCTAACTTATTCTTTAATGTATTTATTTGACTTTTTGATGTAACCTCAATATGTTGTTTCAATAAAGTGTTATTTCCTTTTTTTTTTTTTTAATGGATAATAAATTGATTTGCAATAGAATGCCTGTTGGACATTCAATGCAGATCATGGAGACATTTTTGAAGCCAATGGCCCGAAGTGTTGTAGCACCCTGAAAAACAACGTCATCCAGCTCAGGGAGTTCCCAAGGCCACCCTGAGCAAGTGCTTTCCCCAGGTACTACACGAGAACAGCGTGATGCTGCAGATCGAGGATGACTGCTGAAGCAAAGGCAGGTAAGGGAAGAGGTGGTCATGAAGGTTGAGGATAACACGTTTCTCCCTGTGAGTTAGTAGCTGATGTGTACAGTTGTAATGCTCTGAAACTGGATTTTGCACTCCAGAGTCCTTTCCTGCAGGTACTGGCTCACGTGCAGAGCAGATGCAAAGAGGAACTGTGAGATGATTGCTTTGTTGTGAACATCAACAAGCCTGTTTTCAGCAATTTGGCTTCAAAATCTCATATACATTCCATACTATGTTATCTTTTCTAAAAATATGTTTCATTTTCAAAACATATTTTTGAGACATCTATCATAAATTTTAGTTTGTAACTTATTTCACTCCTCCCTCAATTTGCTGCCATTTTTTTTGCTGGACTTCCTGCCTCGCTTCAATCTACTGTTGCTTACAAGTGTTTACCAGCTATCACTAAATATCGTTGTGCAAAGACTCACCATCCCTGGAGGTATTTAAAAGATGGGTAGACGAGATGCTAAGAGACATGGTTTAGTGGTGGTTTTGGCAGTGTAAGGTTGATGATTGGACTCAGTGACATTAAAGGTCCCTTCCAACATAGAGATTCTATGATTCTGTGATACCTGACTTCAGGATGCATAAATATAGCTGATAGAATAAACCCTTCTTGCAGCTGAGCTTGCTAAACAATTAAGTATTTTTAGAAAAACACTGCTAAAAATAAAACAACATATGTCCGCAGGGTGTGCAAAGCAGCTCTGCGCAATTCATCTATGCCATAAAATATTTTAAAATATCCCAGATCAGCCACAGGAAAGAAACAATTCCCCCAAATATTAATGCGTTGGAACTGCACACTCTGTACCAAATAATAAAAAACTACACTTGCCTGTTAGAATGAAAACAGAACTAGGAAAGCAGATATCATCATAGCCACCTGTTGGAAAGTTGCTGCCAGTTTAGTTAACACCTTCTGCCTCCTTCTGCTGCCTCCTCTCCAGCCTGACAATAATCTTAAAAGCACGAGGTCTGTACTCTTATTTAACCAGAATCCTAGACCCACCAAAGACAAAAGAGACATATTCTCAGATCAGATGGAAGAATACCTGGAAGCAAACCCTCCATAAGCCGCTGCTCACCCTGGCCAACCCACTTCTGGCTATTTCTGAAGGTTTAAAATGATGTCTGCATGCAGAGCCAGGAAATCCAAAATGACACTTGGGCTTGGAGGATTAATCTGCATTTTCTGCATCTGAACAAACTCCAGTCAGGGACTTGACTGAAGTGGTGAGTGAGACGAATTATTATTCTCTCCAGCTAGATCACTCCCAGGTTGTAATATTCCTTACCTGCCTCTAAGTGGCAACAGGAATAGCTTTCTGCCCTGCAGTCCCCAAAACAGGCACACTCCTTTCTAACTATAAAAATCAAATAAATCACTCACAGTCTCTTCCATCTGGTTAAATTCTGGTCAATCAGCATAAAGGAGGAAAATATCCCAACAGTATTACCAGGTTGCTCTTACAGCAAGTTCATTAGGGATGAATGATTAGAGAAACTACTTGTCTGTGAAAATTCTGTTATTGTATGAAATATTTACATGCCAATACCAGAGTGACCAACACTGTCCAAAGAGAGTCAATCCCCTCCCTATCTCCTAGTGCTACAGAGAAGACAGACACATCTGCTTTGACCATGTCTTTATTTTTGCTTGGCTTTTAAGAAGTTTTTCCTGCCATTTCTATATAAAAGCATTGTAGAAGTATTTTGAAGAAGGTATAATGGTGATGGTTTACAAAGCCTGACCTAAAAGAGGAGAAAGATACTGCAAAGCTGATTTTCTGCACCATTGTTTGGATGGAAATTTGGCACCAATATCAGAGCTGGAATGTTGAAAAATATTGTTTTTCTAGCAGTGAAGATGACACACAGTTATGTTAGCAGAATAATGCTTATCCAGCCTGTGGGAGACTCATCTTCCTCCTTTCTCTGCTGAAAATGCAAATTATTGTCACTTGGAGGGGTGTCATGAGCACAAGGCTCCTCCTGACCTCACAGAATGAGTAAATGCTAACCCAGACAGCAATAAGAACAATTACATCCCTCCCTGCCAAATTCACAGCTTCATTTATGTGTGTACATAGACACACACTTGAGCAACAGGTGTGTAAGAAATCCCTTCACACCCTGAAGTACAATGATCAAAATCAGCCAACAGGAGACCAAAACCCTTGTGTTTCTTCTTGCTGAGGAGCGGGTACTTGCAGAAGCAGCTGTTTAACAAGCAACTGTTGTTTTGTTGTGCAGAGATGACCAACTGTAGTGTGTTGAGAATGGGATAGAAATAGAAGAAAACCACACAGAAATAATTTATTTCTTCTTATTACCCTTTTTAAAAAAAAAATTTATTTTGCTGTCATTCTGAAAATTAGTAAGAAGTTACTCCGTGCAGTCCAAGAGGTCATTTCTGTGTGATTTCCAGAGCTGCAACACCCTGATCTTCATTTTTCAATGTACAGTGATGGCCTGGTCTCAGCTACAGTTTAATGATTGTTTCAGGACTTCGTCTCTAATTTTAGTGAATCAACTGTCAGATTCAAGTAACATATTTTAAATTTAAACAGAAAACTTTCTTCATCCTGCGATCAGAATATAGTTGACATACTAGCCTTCTACTTTAGATGTTAGCTTAAATACTAACATGTCTGGAAAATACAATATACTTGGAGGACATCTATGTATTAAATCAAAATCTTTTGTCATTTAAATCTATGAATGCTGAAAAACCCATGGTAGAATTTGGCCTACTGTGTTATTTATTACGATGTTAGATGAAGATAAATATTGTTCTGGAGCCTACTGCTAGCTAAGAAACTCTTCCTTTATTGCATAGAATTTCTTGCACAGAATTAGTTTTAACTTTTCAAGGTGCTTTTCAAAACCTTAGAAGTGCACAACCCTTGTCAAAGCAATGGCAACATAATCAAAAATAACAGTAAGAAAAACAAGGGCTTATAAAGAATTGAATTTTCTTTTTATGTTTAAATTCCACCACATACACATGATTTGCATCTCAATCATATCAGTCTAACATATCAACGGCACAGCAAACACAAATGCACTGAGAGAATGCATGGATTTATAAATATAAATAGGCAATTACATTACTAATCCACTGGATCATATAACATTCTCAATCAAAACATTTGGCATGAGAAAGAAAAATAGTAAAGAACCTGTAACACCTTTCAAGAAAAGACAAAAATTACAGCATGATCCAATTTAATACCCTTTAAAGCAGATATTCTTACAATTCAGGCTTGACACTGTTGAATAACTTTCCTGTATTACGAACTCCAGGAGGAACTGCAAAGTTCTATCTTTCCTGCTACGTTCACCATTCAGTACTATTTACTATCAATGGAGGAACCTAACGAAAGCATTGAAATAGCACAAACACATAACCCTGAACAACTATCATGTGCTCCCATAAACTTTGTGTTTTATCTTTTGAAAGGCTTCTGCTCTTTAATAAGATTTAGCCTCTCACTTTTAATCTCATATTGCAGGAGCAAGAAAAGACCTAGTCCTTCTCCAGCACGTTGCGGCGTTGTCATGGATACACAAGTATGGTCCATCACTTCCACCAGTAAATAAACAAGATTCTCAAAGAGTGCTCGGCAGGATTTACTAGCTCTGTAGTATTGTTAGCTCCACAGGGCTTTAAATAAGCAAATGGTTTGTTGTTTTAGAATAATATCAAAGGCCGTGTGGGGGCACACATACGTGGTATCTCTTCCTTTAGAAAAACCGAAGGGTAAATGTGATGCCACTCAAGTTTACTCTCCTCATTTTTTAATTCAGTTTATCTTTGCCTCTTGTTTCTCAGAAGGTGTTTGTAGATTACACGAGGGATTGTTCTCTAATGTGTCAGGAAACTTGGGGTAGTCACCTACTAACTGCTTAAACAAATGAGTTGCATCTTTACCTATATAAATAAAAAAAATGTAATTTGTCTATTTTTATGGAGAAAAGTCATTTTAATGTGGCAGCACAGTATGCGGCAGTATTCTCATCATCTTTCCAAACACAAAGTCTACTCTCAACCTAGAGACTACAATGATGAAATTCAGTTTTACCAGCACATCTGTCAACAGCTACAGCAGGCTTGACTTGATTCTAACAAGTCAGCATCTTATGTTGATGAAAGGATGTAGATTAAATGCCCTAGGCTTGTGTTTCAAGAAGTAAAGGCACAGATAGTTAAGAACACTTTATTTAGCATGATATATTAAGCTTCATGATAGACTTAGTTAGAGACTCCAATTTATTAAAGAAATTAAAATAAAAACATCAAATTAAATTGGGTAAAAAAAAATAGGTCTAAAAGCTCTAAAGATACAAACCTTCAATATTTTGAAATTCACTTAAAAATAACACCATTGCTTTCTATACAGAGTCTACAAAGGAGGTACATTTTTGTTTTCTTGCTCAAAACATCTGCACTGTATGATGATGCGTTCAGGCACACACACGCTACATGTATGACTGGGATGTTCTGTTGGGTTTAATTGTTGGCATATATTTGCTGATTAGCCTGAATAGACTTAATTTAAGGCTAGACAGAGAAAATAATTCATGATGAGTAATTTATTTGATAAATTTAGCCATTTTTTTATCTCTTGCCATGTCTGTGAACAGGTTGCAAGGTAGGTTTGGGGCTGTTTTGTTTTTCTTACTCTATGACTTCATTACCAATATTCAATACCTGCATTGAACTCATCGGTTGCCTTTGGCTGGAGAGGTTATAAACTCATGCACTTGGTCTTTTATTTTTGGAGTATTGAGCTTCTGGTCTCTGCCCAAAAAGTGTCTGCCTTCAAAGGTGGTTGATTTCATTGAGGATTAGGTAGTGACCCTCAAGGATCTGTACCAAACACCAAAGTACCTTCAAGTACACATATGTTTCTGCTGAGCTCTGGAGTGTCCAAGGGCTCCATCAAAAAAGGGCACAAAATGTTTCTAGCAAACAGACTTATTTCCAGGATATGAAATTTGCTTTCCACAAATATTTTGCCATTGGCACTCAGCTTCTGCGATATTTACTGAAAGAGAGCACAGGGAGGGCATGAGCCCAGCAAAAGCAGATTAATGTGGTTAATGGATGTTTGTGATTTTGGGTGTTTGCTTTTATCAGTTGACCTTTGCTACCTAAGAGATAGCCTCATCACACCCTGTGTGTTGTTTGTTACAGCAGTATGAGCTCTTTGGGGCAAGAACATCTCTCCTCTGCTTGGAAAGTGCACGGCACATTGGGGCTGGGGTGCTCCAGGAAATAAATAATGAGTTACGACATTTAGTCCAATCTTTTCTCTCATTAGTAATTCTTGAACGTGGCAGAAGTCACACTGCAGTTACATCCCTAAGGATTGCTGGTGTGAGGAAAGGTTATGGGATCACATCCAGCTGTTGCAGCCCCCACCGGGCTGAAAAATACAAATATTCTGAGTTGCTAAACTGTATGTTTAAACACTTGAAGCCCCATTTAAAATTAAATACAGATAACTTGGTGAAGGCAGCCACAGTGTGCTTGCAGAAAAGCAGCAGCAAATATTGATTTACTAATTTATTCCCAAATTAAAGCTGAAATCATTACTTTTTTTCTTTTAAAGGGAAAGAAAAGAATGGGAGAAAAAAGACCACTGTGGCTTCTAGGAAAGAACAAAGTGTAAAGATATCCCTCAGAAATTAACCTTCTTTTCAGATTCTGGCTTTGTAGGCCTAAATAAGTGAAGATTTCTGTCCTTCATGAAATAACACTGCTGTTGGTGAGAAGGCGCCGTTCCTCCTTCCTCAGAGAGCAAGGACGTTCTGCAAAGCTGCACTTTAAACTATGCATCCAGTGCTGAGAGAGTTAATTTAAATTTGATAACAAATGGCTCTGCTTTTGAGACGAATGTAGCCTGGCAACTTCAACTGAGAACCCTTCATAGGGCCTCAATTATGTATGCAGCTTCTTTGAGAAATAGTTTCACACATCTGACCCAAAGCCCACAATGCTGTTGCTATGAAATAAAACTGTACGTAGGCAATGGTTCGCTTCTGTACAACCTCCACATTTCTGTACTGCCGACATTTCTACTACCTCAGGTACACATGTTAAAAAACCACACAAAATCGCTGATTCTGGACCGGTTTCTTGCATTTCTTGCATCGTCTCATCTGCTGCCGTCTGAACACAAATTTAATATGTATGATCTTTGTTCCAGCATTTAACCTGCATGCTCGTTTTGGGGTTCTTTTTTTGGAAATTTCCAGCCACTCTGCTGGGTTGCCCTCATCGAAGCTGCTGTGGGAAAGCGGCGAGACAAACAACGGGTTAAACACCCACATTTCATTTTTTCTATTCTTTTTTTCCTCCCCCCCCTCCAAAATGGCTGCTTTGTCTGTGTGCATACACCAATAGCAAATGTCCTTCTGTTATTGTACAGCCAATTTGATGTGTCAAGTATTCATATGCTAATGGCGGTACAGTTTCTCACTTTTCCATAGATAAATTGTAAGGATTGTTACAGACAGTGAAACACAAGAATAAACAGCTTTTATTTCAGAAGTGACAAATTACTTTCCATTCAAATAACGTCCACACATGCTACTGACCAGTATTGTTTCTATTCATTGTGAGTTTGCCTTTTTTTTTAAATGGTTAAAAAATATTTAGCATATATAGTCAGGGGTGATGCAAATGATTTAATTTCCTTAATTTGTTTGGCACTTTCATGATGTGAAGTTTATTTTTACTCAGTTTTTATAGGCAATGAAAGTTTTGCAATGGGTACAGACATTGTTCTCCCATACAGAACATTTAAAAATTTTTAAAGATTACAATAGGTGGGATTTTAAGATCGGGATATTTCCTCTTCTGTGTTAAAAAAAATATATCATGGTATGCATACCCAGAGACCATTACTTAGGAGCGCTGCTGGCAAAGGATTTCCTAAATATAGTATAAAGAGGGAGCAGAAGAAAATAATAGCCAACATCTTTTTGTTTTTTTGGCAAGATCAACATTTATTCAAAACCTGAAAATACCAGGAGTTAAGAATGTTCATCAGCATTTTGTACCTGAAGTAAAATAAGACTATTTTCAGAATATGTGTTCTACAAATATGGAATGTGTGTTTGGCATGAATAAAATAAACTTGCTTATTAAGCAAAGATTTTTTTTTAAAAAACATAAAAATGGGTTTGCATTTGTACTGATTGAAATTGTGTAGTTTTACGTAACATAGCCAAGGATTATATCTCTGCCCTCAATTCAGGCATGAAAATGCATTTATATAATTATGTTGTTGCATGGTCAGTCCATAAAAGTAAGGAAATTCGGAGTTAAACCCATGAGCCCAGATGAGCACCATTGATTTCATTAGCCACTGGCAGATGTCTGTGCCACCACACTGAAGTCCACTGATCCTCTCATTGAAGTCACTGCACCCTGCCCCAGCCCAGGGAGGAGAGCAAGGTCAGTTAAGCATAAATGCCATACCTGGGAGCTGGGTATGTGATGGCTTTTCCTTGCCTTTGTAGAGGCGGGAGGTAAATGTTGATGCCAGCGAAGCGCACACAGCATCGGGTCACTGCAGGCGTATGGTAACGGTGAAGTTACCATACGTACCAAATGCAAGGCCCTCAAAGTAGCATCAGCTCATCTATAGCAGAATCACAGAATCACACGGGGTTGGAAGGGACCTCTGGAAATCATCCACTCCAGCCCCCCTGCCAAAGCAGGTCCACTCAGAGCAGGTTGCACAGGAACATGTCCAGGTGGGTTTGAATGTCTCCAGAGACAGAGACTCCACCACCTCCCTGAACAACCTCTTCCAGGGCTCTGCCACCCTCACAGGAAAGAAGTTCGTCCTCATGTTTAGAAGGAACTTCTTACGTTCAAGTTTGTGCCTGTTACTTCTTGTCCTGTCACTGGGCACCACTGAAAAAAGACTTGCCCGATCCTCTTGACACCCACCCTTTAAGTATTTGTAGGCATTGATCAGATCCCCCCTCAGCCTTCTCTTCTCCAGACTAAAAACACCTGAGTCCCTCAGCCTTTCCTCATAAGAGAGGTGTTCTTGGCCCCTCATCTTGTAGCCGTTTGCTGTACCTCCTCCAGGATATACTTATAACATATACTTAATGATGTATATTAAACCAAAGAATAACTCTACTTTGTATGATTTCTTTGAACTGTGAAACTGTGAGGAGTCCTACAAATACGTAACATGTACAAGCAACCGTTTGCTGGATGTTGGGATCATAAAGCTTGATTTATAAAATGCACCATCTCTCTTATTTTGAGTGTGCTTGATTAAGGTTGCACTGATCTTGGGGATCTGTTACTTCATGAAGGAAGTTAGAGGTTGGGGAAGGAGTTGGTTGGTGTGGAACTTGAAGAAGGATGTTGCATGTCACAATTTAAGCAAAATCATTAAATCCACAGTCATGAAAACTGCAACAGTAACAAAAGAAATTGGGATGAGACCTTTGCTGATGTACTGGCACGTGAGCCGCTGCTCTTTTACTTCATAACAAAGTGAGCATCACTCTGACAAAACACCAGTGCACAGTTAGCACCTTTGGCAAAAATGTGTGTTTCTGGAGAGATCACAGAATCACAGAATCTTCTAGGTTGGAAGGGACCTTAAAGATCATCTTGTCCAACCGTCAACCTAACTGACAAAAATAGACACCCGCACAACAAACAAGGAGTAACCATCGCTAAACCATACCTCCCAGCACTACATCAACCCGTCTTTTGAACACCTCCAGGGATGGTGCCTCAACCACCTCCCTGGGCANTGGCGTAACTTGAGGCCATTTCCTCTCGTCCTGTCGCCTGTGACTTGAGAGAAGAGACCGACCCCCACCTCTCTACAGCCTCCTTTCAGGTAGTTGTAGAGAGCGATAAGGTCTCCCCTCAGCCTCCTCTTCTCCAGGCTGAATAACCCCAGCTCCCTCAGCCTCTCCTCATAAGACTTATTCTCCAGGCCCCTCACCAGCTTTGTTGCCCTTCTCTGGACCATGTGTTCTGCTCTCCAAAAGTGCAAACTCTCAGAGTTAGCTTTCCTGCTGTATGTACTCACACTGTGCATTTCCTAAATGATGACGACGATGATGATGGTGAAGATGTCCTCCACGTTTTGCCTCGGAGAAGACTCCGTTTTTGCAATTTCCTTTTACAAAGCAATTGTGCTGATGTTCTGTTATGGTATGAGAAAAGCCATAGCAATTTATTGTCATTTAGACTATTATTCTATCACCCAATGACCCCTCCCTGCCCAGAAAGGGGGATTGGGGAACATGAAGAAATACAAGGATTGAAATATAAATAGATTTCATAGAATACGACTAAATAATTAACAATAATAATAAAGGATCAGTATTAATCCCAATACTGATATACAAGAATTATACTCAGCCAATTAATTACATCACTAGGAAGCTGTGCACACTGTGAGTGTCATGGCTTCAGGAGGAAAGGAAGGCCTCAGGGGTCCAACACTCCAGGGCAAGGAGTTCTCTGGACCACTGCCATCATGGGAGAGAAAGCTATGCAGCAAACTTTTCTAGTCTATATTGAATGTGACGTTCACAGTAAGAAATAATCCTGTTGGCCAGCCTGGGTCAAATGCCCAGGCCTTGCTCCTCCTCATCCCTGCACCTGGCAAGGCTTGAAAACACTAAGACCTTGAAACACACAGGGCCTGGCTGGCTATAAAGTAAATATTTTCATGAATCCAGACACTAGAGTCTTCTAAAAGAGCAGTTTTCCCCAGCATTAGAAGAAATGTTAGTCCTGTGTTGCTCAACCCAGGACAAGTACCAAGATGTCAAATGGGAAAACGAGTTAACCAGACTGCCCATAATCTGCTCTGAGCCTTCCTATGGGAGTACAAAACACTGGTTGGAGCGTGAGACAAATGTCGCTATGTCAGGGCCCCACTTTTCCTGAGAGGAAGAGAGGAGAAAACCGAAGAGAAAAAGACATTTGCAATTTTGGTGGCCAACCACATTCCTCAGTAACAGCTGCAGAGCTGATCTACGTTGCCCTCAGAGGGCTGATGGCTCATTATTCATCCCATGCGCTTGCAGGCGAGTGTATAGTTGCTTATTAAAGAGCTGGGTTCTGCAAACACTTCTGCACTGTCTTGACTCTAAGTATGCAAGTAATCCTACAGGGGTGAACTGTCAGCAAATAATTCTGGGGGCAATGACATTGCCAACATCTCAAGACTAATATGAGAACAAGAATCAAAATCCTAATGCCTTGAAGGCTGGTGAAAACCAGTTTTCACCACATTTTTATCTAATTTGCTCTCAGAAATTTTCTTCCACATTTTAATTTTTTGATGTGTCTGTTTTTTCAGTAACAGTGGGGGAAAAAACACAAAAACATGTAAAAAAAGAGCAAAATGTGAGAATGTTGAATATGAATATTGGTCCTTTAAAAGCAGAAAATAGGATACAGAACAGTCAAGGGCTTTTTCCTCAAGTGTGGCAAACAAAAACTAAATTTAAACACCAAAATTTACAATAGCAATGGCAATTTTTGTCTAAACCATGAGAAAAAATATATTTTCTTTTTAAGAAGCTACCTTCTTCCAGACCTCAGCCAAAAAAAATGCTTGCAAAGACCAATAAATGTGCATGTAAGAGCTGATCAGTCCTTTAAGTGGTGGATACAACTACTAAGAATATGCATTTGGAAATGCCAAAATTTACAGTGCTGAGTAGCAGATATGTGCAATGAGTTTCTGTTTTTAGAATAGCTACGGGATGATCACGAAAATATGCAACTAAGTTCTTCTAAAATGAATAAAGAACTGGACGATATCTTAGTTCTAAGCACACTGGAGGAAGTTTTGGGGTTTCTGCATCCCTGTTAGGAAGTGAGGAAAACTGCAGTAGCGATAACACGAATGTGGTCCCTCTCCCACACCCCAGAGAAGGTCTCCAAGGAAGCAGAGGAGTAAAGCTGTGATTTACTCCAAGTTGATTCAATGTACACTCCACAGGTTTGGGGTAACTTCTCCCCACAAAAGCCCTGGTGTAGATTTTTATTGGTGTCCCACTACAGAAGGGCACTCAAATTCATAATTACAGTAATTTAAAAATTTTAATCTCCTGAGAGTTGTTGCCAAGATATGTTGAATTATAGTTGTTTTAGAAATGTTTAAGCTGATAGACAGTGGATGCAAATTAGACAAAAGGTGATGAGTGGGTCAAGGAGAAGAAAACGTACACAAGGTTACAATCAGTGTACTTTACGTCTTAGTGAAATTTTCATCTAAAGGCTGACAGCAGATGTTTTACAAGCAGCCTTTTTTTTTTTTTTTCAAGATGAAATGCCATAGTCAATTAAGTTTTTCACAAATGACAGAAAGTGATGGACTCATATCTCTGAGTAATCCCTTCCGCCCACCCTTCTGAGGGTGCAGAAGGCTCCGTCTGTGGTGGGTGGAGGTGCTAAGACTCCATGGAAATGGCATGTTTGGAGAACTGGGAGATGCAGAAGAGGTTCAAGGGCCAGTGTGGTCCCTCCCAGGGATCGTGGGGGCAACATCACACTACAGGATGGCAGGACACCTTATGTGACAAAAATGTACCTGGTCAGCTGCCTCCTCAGTCCTGAAGCAGAAACCATATATCTTTAGGACCTCAGAGGAATAGGGAGAAATTTGGTGGTCAAAAATCTTACTTCTTTTCCCCATTGGATTATCTGGTTTCCTGGGCTGTGTCTCTTAATCAGGATTTTCCCTTTGAATTTCAGGGACAAGATAAAATTCAAAAAATATATCACTATTGTGATTGTGATTGTGTTTGCAGTTGCCACTAGGATGATGATTATGATTACTATTATTGACCCATAAGTTCCCAAAGCTTAAGGTTAGCATGACTCATCGGGTCACACCAGTGCAACTTTCTGAGCATCACAGGCCACTGTGTTTCATCTGTTCTCTCCTGCGTTGAGCTCAAGCACCTTGGCAGTTTGACTGTTGCTTGTGTTTAGCTAAAGCATGTTCTCCAAAAGACATCTTCCAAAATATATCTTCCTTCTTCATTTGAGAGATGGAGATCCTACAGCTTCCGTCGGCAATTTGTCTGATGATTGATCAGCCTTCCTGGCAAAAGATTGTGCCTAATTTCTCATTTTAATCTGTTTGGCTTCACTTTCCAGCTGGGAGTCCTTTCGATGCCTTTCTCTGCTAGATTAAAGAGCCCTTTGTGGTGGTGAATGGAGTTAAATACAGTTGACAGCTGGTCACAAGTGGTGTTCCCCAGGACTCTGTATTGGGGCTGGTTCTTTTTAATATCTTTATCAATGACCTGGATGAGGGGATCAAGTGCACCCTCAGTAAGTTTGCAGAGGACGCCAAGTTGGGCGGGAGTGTTATCTGCCTGAGGGTAGGAAGGCTCTGCAGAGGTATCTGGACAGGCTGGATCAATGGTCCAAGGCCAGTGGAACGAGGTTCAACAAGGCCAAGTGCCAGGTCCTACACTTGGGTCACAACAACCCCGTGCAGCGCTACAGGCTGGGGGAAGACTGGCTGGAGAGCTGCTCAGTAGAAAGGGACCTGGGGGTGTTGGTCAACAGCTGACTGAACATCAGCCAGCAGTGTACCCCGGCGGCCAAGAAGGCCAACAGCATCCTGGCCTGTATCAGGAACAGTGTGGCCAGCAGGACTAGGGAAGTGATTGTCCCCCTGTACTTGGCACGGGTGAGACCCCCTCTCAAATACTATGTTCAGTTTTGGGCTCCTCACTTCAAGAAGGACATTGAGGTGCTGTAGTGGGTCCAGAGAAGGGCAACGGAGCTGGTGAGGGGTCTGGAGACCAAGTCTTATGAGGAGCGGCTGAGGGAGCTGGGGTTGTTCAGCCTGGAGAAAAGGAGGCTGAGGGGAGACCTTATCACTCTTTCCAACTCCCTGAGAGTCTAGCAAGGTAGAGATCCATCTCTTTTCCCCAGTAACAGGCAATAGGACAAGAGGACATGTCCTCAAGTTGTGCCAGGGAGGTTTAGGATGGATATTAGGAAAAATTTCTTCACTGAAAGGGTTATCAAACATTGGAAGAGGCTGCCCAGGGAAGTGGTGGAATTGCCATCCCTGGAGGTTTTTAAAAGACGAGTAGATGTGATGCTGAGGGACATGGTTTAGTGGTGGACTTGGCAGTGTTAGGTTGATGGCTGCACTCCATGGTCTTAAAGGTCCCTTCCAACCTAGAAAATTCTGTGATTCTATGATTCTTTAGCGCCCAGTCTTCTTTTCCATGAAGGCACGTACACATTGTAATCAAGTCCCCTCTCAATCTGCCTTTTGATAGACTGAATAGATGGATTCTTTGAGCCTCTCACTGTAAAGCATTATCTTCAGTATAACAATCATTTTGCGGGGTATTTTCTACTCCCTTTCTGACTTTACAACTTCTTCTTTACTTTAAAAGGACCCCAACAACTGAACTATTTTGATGAGGGTTTTACCACCGCAGAGTGCAAAGACAAGCCCTATACAATGCCATACCTGCATGGATGGCACCACCACTCCAAGGCTGGATTTTGTGGTGACACCAAGACCTTTTCTTCAGCCACTGCTGACAAGGATGCAGTCACGTATTTTGCAGGCACTGCTTGCTCTCCACATGCAACGTTCATACATCTGTATTAAAACGTCAGAACAGACTCCACTTACTAAGTGAAGCAGACCACTTTATTTGATTGTCCTCACCAGTTTTTATTACATCACCAGTGATTTTAGAGTCACGACCAAGTCTCCAATGAAAACGTGCACAAGCAGTAGTGGCGCTCCTCTCCCCTATGGGTCCCCGCAGAAAATCCCTGTTTTCACATTCCTATTTTTAGGAATTTTTTAGGAATAAATTCCTGATTTATTCCAATTAACCAATTTTGAATCCATTTACCATGTATTCGTTTGGGGCTGGTGGGGGGAAAATACCTTTTGTTTTACACAGTGTAATAGTAGTAGTTTTACTCAGAAGTTAGGTCTGCTTGACAAAATTAATTTCCCGAAATCACCTGTGAGCTGTCCTTTAATTCCCTATCAGCGGATTCCCAAAGCAGCTATTTTCCTCGCTGGCTCAAGTTACTGGGGTAGGACCACTTGCCCTTTCTGAATATTAGCACAGCAACATTCTCCCAGTCTTCTGGCATTTCCCTGCTATTTCAAGGCTTATTAAAAATTAACATTAGTGAATAAGTGCTCTCCCCAACCAAACCTTTTAGGAGTCTTGGGTAAAACTTATCCAGACCAATTGGCAGATGTTGTTTAATGTCTATTAATTGCCTAGAAAGTACTTATTAACCTCATTAAAGGATATTCTTATGCAATAACGATGTTCCTATTGTTTCCAAATGGAGAACTGAAATAGTTTTGACTGGTTTGGGGTTGCCTGTCTACTAATAGGTTTATCACAAGTACTTAAAAATAGAATCCCAATTTTTGTAGGATTTATTTTGTTTCCAGTTTATTTTTTTTTAGAATCCCAATGTTTGTAGGATTTGTTTTGTTCCCAGTGTATTTTATTTTTAACTTATCCACCTCCATCTTTTTCAAATCTTTTTACCTGTTTCTTTTTTTTCTGTAAAGATACCATGAATCTCTTTCTGGCACCTTAAACTTTTCAGTTACCTATAAAAAAATTGTCTTTCATACTTATTGCAATCTATTTTCTTTGCTACTCCACTGTAACATTTTTTTTTTTTTTAATTTCTGTATGTTGCCTTCACTTCTCCACATAGTGGACAAAAAACATCGTTGCCTTTTTTTCTTGTGTAATCATGATTTTTGGCTGTCTTATAAATTCACCTTACAGAGCCCTTAATTTTCATCGACACCTTTAATTCTAAACATTTATCTCCAGCATATCCTTACGTTTTGTCTGCCCATGATACTTCCACTTTGAAAGCATGACATATATGAACCTTTCCTCCATTTACTCACACTGAATGCAATCAAGTCAAAATCACTGATTCTTGGGCAGCAACCAACTTACAACGATTAAGTCTGTCTTTTGTCCATCACACTGAGATCTAAAGTAGGGTTATTCGTTATTAGATGTTTTATCTTTGGAGAAAGGAAATGATCATCTACACTTTTTAACAGAACCGTCGATATGCTGCTGAGGCATCTGTTTTTGTGTGGCCCATGGCAAGTTGTAAGGGACCTACATATTTTTTTTACAGTCTGTTTTTCTAGTTTCACTTTTACAAGTCAACTCATAAATGGATTTTTAAACTGGCCATGAAACTTTTAATTTTATTAAGATGTCAGCATTAACAGTAATGCTTATAGTAAGAGCAGTAGCTAATGATAGAAACAGCATGGATAATAATTGTTTTTTGGAACTCGTCAGAAATCAGCTCCAATGGCTAGGTAACAAATAAAATAGGACATGTAAGGAAATATTTTTAAAAGCATTAAATTTTGGTTAGAACTTCTAATATCAGTTACATAACACCATGGAACGCTAAAAATTTGATTTTCCCATTTAATTATGTAACATGGAATTAATGACTTTGGGTTTTCTTCATTTTTTTCCCCTTGTAATTTTGTATTATCTATTTAAATACAATTACACCCTGTCCAGAGTTCTGAGCTTTCAGTTCTGGGTTTCCAATTCCTACTTTGTGCATTTAGCACCTTATCTGCAAGTATGCAAGTCAACCATCTGAGTTTGCACTTTATTTACAAATACAGTAGTTCTATCTCAAATCTTACCACTTGACATTCGAGCACCTTTTTTGTTTATTGTTGGGACTGCCTTTCAAAAGCCATGGCTTAATATACTGTTTCAAACCTGAAACAGTGAATATGAGGTTGCTTCAGAATCAATTCTGTATGAGTCAGCTCCATGAGATATTTGATCTTCCATAATTTACTAATGTGTATGAAAACCAGGCAAAGTTATCTGTGTTAATGTAACAATACTCTGTCCTCAGCAACAATGATTTCACTATAAGTAAGGTATCAATGAAAAGCAAATAATTTGAGAACGAAGTTTACTGAGAGACGGTTAATGTACTGCAGCCATCACACCTTTCTTCTTGCTTCAAAAAAAAGTGCAGGTTCTGGATGCTAATTACAAAACTTGATAAACTTACAGCAAGTTAATTTGGTAAGAGTTCCCACTCACTCTAAAGTACAAAAAAGGAAAAAGACAAGAGAGAGAGACACGGGTTTTGAGGGTTTTGATGCCCTTAGAAGTTCATTCAGCTGAATACAGGTTTTGTAGCTCAAACACCTCATGAAAAAAACAAAATTTTTGCCTGACTTCAGATGTAGTCTGAGTGCCATGTGTGACAGAAGAAATGAAAGAGAGGGTGTTAGACTGGGAAATGAGAAATGCTGAACCTCCGTGCCTCCCCAGGAGAAATCATTCTCCTTGAAATGTGACCACTGTTGCCATCTCACCCAGTGCCCTGTAGCATCTAAAGATGCTGCCTGAATGATAGCTAAGCCCTCTTAGATTATTTGTATTTTGTGAGCTAAGATCTTTGTCATACTTTCAAATTAAAACAAAACAAAGAAAAACAAAACAAATTGGATTGCATTCGTGAAGGTCAAATGCAGAAGGACCTGACTCATGAGTCTAGACTCCTAATATTGCTTTTTCCTTTGCTAAACTCTCCCTGTCGGTATTTCTCTAGCAGAATATAAAAAATTCCATGTAATGTTTATAAATTACTGGCAAAATGAGTAGCTCAGTGTCTCCTACTGAAAACATAAACAACTTTAAGTCACTTCCTTCCATTTCTTTTCAGGACTATTCACATAGTTTGACTTCAAGAATTTAATTTAGATGCTTTAAATCAATCCCAAAGATATTTAACTCTTTCCATTGACTACAGAACAAAGGTATTGTGGTGGTAGATGTATTAATTCATATCTGAAGTTAATGCCCTATGCAACATTTTCTCCAACACCCACCAACAATCAACCCCCAAACCTCTGCCTCTTTCTTTTTTTTTTTTTTTCATAATGCCTGGATTCCTCTTAGACTTTTATTATTTTGTGTGTCTGAGTGTGCTGCTTGGTTTGAGTGCATGTGACTCAGTTGTAATTATCAGTTCCTGATTTTATTGTACTTTGGGGATGTGGGGAGGGAGGGAGGAACTCTTCACATTCCAGAGAAAATAAAATTGGATCCAGTCAGAATATTGTAATTGAGTTCGACCCTCAGGGCTCAGAAACCAGAAGAAAAAGAACCCAGTTATGGGAGTTTGCCTTTTTTTTTTTTTTTAAATAAACTTAAAATCCACAGCTGTTATTCTAGTGTTGGGGGACTGAGGCTGTTGACTGCTTGGCTGTTGTCTGAGCATTGAAGCAATCCACAGGAGCCACCAAAATTCTTCCTGTGACATCTGTTTTCAGAACAGCATGGACACATGATACCTGCCTTAGATACAAACCACAAATTAGGCTCAGGGGCCTGACCCTAAGAGGTAGATCTAGCCCACCACAACAATTCAAGACAATTTGGAATAAATCCCATGTTCCTACCACAGCCCTCCGTGGTTTTTTACTCTATAGTTTTCTTCTGAAACTTGGCTCCAATGGAAGGTCTAGTGGTATGCAACTGCCATAGCACAATGTGATGAAGGTACCTCCAAGGGACAGTTTGGTGGAACTCAAAACCCTGTTGCAGACCTAACATGGCCTAGAGGAAGAGAGCAGCACAGGAAAATAATGAGAGATTCGTTTTGGTTTTGCGCTTGCATTACAGCTGTGGGAATAATGATAGTACAACTTAGGAAAGACTGAAGCTGACTATCAGCTCCTGCTTGGCAACTGCTCTTACGCTAAATAGTGATAGATTGCTTTTCAACCAATTATTAGAGTCTTGTTATTGGAGATGAGCTAATAAAAATGTGTATATAGCACATTCATATGGAAAGCTAAGATTCCTTTTTTTTTTTAGTTACTGTAGGTGAGGTAGGATTATATTTTTGAGCGTGCTTAATGTAGTTCACTGGTTACTCTTATAAGGTGCTTTACTGTGTTTCCATGATCTTGGTTCTCTAGTTTTTCTCAAAAGGAAAACCAGCCTCTCCGTTGTTGAGTTCTGAGTTCATCATCTTTTTCTTGGCAGCTGTTACTGCTGTTGGAGTCCACATGCGTCCAAGGAGGAGACTGTTACGGATCATCCTCAAATAAATGGAACGTGGGGCCATGCAAGATGCATCTTACACCAGCAGATGTATCTGCCAAATCACTACCCAGCAAAGTCCTTATTCATTTGCATTTACTGGATACAGATAACATTTTTGTACAAGATGTCTCAATGGCAAACACATCTATGCTGTCACATCCTCAAGTAACTCCCCCCTCAGCCAAAACTAATGCTGTTATTCCCAACTTAAATGTCACGTAGCTGTGGGTCCTCCTGGGAGGACGCAGAGAGACACTGCAATGTGTAATTAACACTGTTTGCTTGGAAAAAGACATAATTAAGTAACACAGTCAGCATTCCACTAAAGTTATTGTAGAACCTCATTCCTCTTATAGTGCTGTTGTGTCAAATTTGGTATACAAAATACAGTCCACATACCATCAGTATGTCATGTTGCATTGTAAAGACTAATTTTGAGGAAAAAGAAACTTCTTTTTTTTCTTTTCCCAAGCCTTCTTTTCCTGGACCTTAAGTTTATGATATTTCCTCCATGCTATTCATACCTGAATTTTATTATTTCTGTTTAATAAATAGCATAGATCCATTCCTCTGTTCTTGTTCATGGATGGCAATGGAAAGGCAGAAGGGTGGATTATACACCATTAAACCATTAGAATAGACATCTCTTTTTCCATTGCTTACATGTGGAGTCTAGGAAACCGCAGTGTGAACTAAACTTCATGAGCCCAGTTGTCCAAGTAAAAGACACTGAGATGCAGGAGGGTGGTTTAAATCTAGCCTAACCTAAGCTGAAGCATCCCACAAAGCTTCATGTGGTCTCTACCGGCAGAAAGTCCGGATGCTCGCCAGCACAGCCAACACGTAACAAGCTGCAAAAAAAAATCATATTGTAAGAGTGGTTGGTATAATGTAATCTCTGAGTGTGACACCATATCTATGGGTATTAAAATATTTATGAAGTGGAGGTTATTTTTTATCTAGCTATAATTTTCTGATCCAAATGTTTTCCAGATACTGGAGTGCTCTGGAGAAAGGCAAAGGAAGGAAAGAAGAAAAAATAATGTAGCTTTGCTCTATTTGCCTTGATCTGCTCTTATTTTCCTGTATGCACACTGTGTTTGCTTTTCTCATTATAGAATATACAACTCAGTTGCAAATTCTGGATAGGAAAAAAAAAAATTCTTAATTACATTTAATTGCATTTCTTAGTTCCCAAATAATGACATATAATGTAACAGGTCTGGAGCAGAGACAAAAATGTGCAGAAACTGCGGAGGCACCAAAAGGTAGATGGAGAAAATCCTTTCCAGAATCAACTCTGTGGCATGTCTCACCCCAACTGCCTACAGTTTTCAGGCACTGACAAAGGAGAACTATGACACACAGTGCAAGGAAATCACATCGGATGCATGCAGGAAAAAGAGAAAAGGGGTCTCCCAACACTTTTACCCTTTTTAATATCCACCTCCATGATAAAGGAAACAGGAAAAACAATCAAGAAGGAATGACCAAAAACAAAAAAGGGAATGAAGAAGTTTTAAAGAGAGTGTGTGTCTTTTCAGTCTTGTGTCTTCAGCGTTTAAAGTGTTGTCAGAAACCATATAATTTTAGTTCTTCATGTATTTATAAAATGATATGTTTCTCTTTAAAAAATTCGTCTGAAATTGAATCTTCCTCTTCAATGGAAGCCTCACTTCTGTTTTTCACTATCCAGTCACTGTGATTAACTGACAGAGGAATTATCTGGAAAAACTGAGTACTTATTTTCTTCTGCTGGCAGCAGCTTTTAAAACTTGGGCACACACTTGCTGTAGGCAATCTAGATTTCGCCCTTCTGAAAAAAAAATTAGATTTTTCTACCACAGACAATCTGGAAATGGAGCTGCTGAGTCTACCCTGGCAATGCACCTGCATCATACACAAGCAAAATTTGGTGTGCTAAACTTTTTGCAGTTACATTTTATTTGCCTTTCAAATCCATTCCTTATGCATGATATCAAATTAAGATAGCAAATTATCTTGCCATTTCTTCTATTTTGTGTATCTAAGCCAAATAAGTTTGTCATCACAAGCCTAACAAAAGACCTGTCCCTGAATAAACTGTGTTTCTCCAGTAAAGCTCTGCTGATCTCTAGCATTTTGTGGGGCCACCCTTTAGCTGGCATCAGAAAAAAGAATGAAAATTATGTTTTAGATATTTGTGAGGCAAAAGGGACAGTTACTTCTTTCCAAGAAAATCCATAATTATTTCAAATTTCCCTTGTTTCATACTTCACTTCTACCCCTATTGTCTGGCCAAAATGCCCCTCATCCTGCTGGATTGTATTACAGAGATTTCTTTCCTTCCCTGTGCAGTGATACCACTCTGCTGCGTGAGTTCAATGGGTATGGAGAAATCTGCTTCCTGAAGTGAGAGAAGAGATGCAGGCGTGCTGGGGATTGGGATGACATGCATTCCCCAGAACTTCTGGGCTGCATCTGGAGCTAAATGGGCCTCATTGTTTTCTTTGGAGTGGCCAACTGATACCAAGAGCCTCCAGTAACGTGACACTACTGTAAGTGCAATTTTCCCAGGGG
This sequence comes from Calidris pygmaea, assembly GCA_003697955.1. Lineage (NCBI taxonomy): Eukaryota > Metazoa > Chordata > Aves > Charadriiformes > Scolopacidae > Calidris > Calidris pygmaea. The sequence goes on from QJSC01024132.1 coordinate 107,749, forward strand.
AGTAGGAGTTATTCCCTCGGCTGTACACAGCCAGGGAATGCAAGGTGATCTCTGTGCAGCACTTGATCTATGCTTTAGCATAAGGCTATGGTGTGTAATCCATCCGTATTGATCATATCCATACGCCTAGTTTGTGTTGTGTCTAACTCCCATGATTTGGCTGGAGTTGAGCCATATTTCGGGGACCGACGGGAGAAGTGCGCTCCTGGAAACCAAGTGATTATGTGAAAAGAAGAAATTTGGAAACCCCCAGAAAAAATATCCCTCTTTTTATTTTAAAAAATTGAGGCTTTCTAATCATCATGGCTGCAAGAAAAAGCTGGATAGTGTGGCATGGATACAACAAAATGACTTAAACATTTAGAAAATAAATGAAGTTACATTTTTTATTGTAAAATAGTCTTTAAAAAAAAGATCTGATCTCAGGAGATTCAGAGGGAGTTGATTCCTGGTTTTCAAGGTATCCACTAGCGCTGTGACATATTTTCTCCTCCTCACAATTTCCCACAAACTACAGGAGGATTTTCAGATTCCGCTGTAGATTTTCAAGAAAAACTTCCCCAGTTGCTGAGAGAAGACCCAGTTTTAATAGTGTGTCCTTGGTTTGAGGGCAACTCCCTCCTCAAGGGGCAAAAATACTCAAAACAAACCAAAACAAACCAGAACAAAACAAAAGACCAAAAACCAAATCCAAACCCCCAAACAAACAAACAAACAAACCCCAAAACCAAAAACCAACCAAACAAAACTACCAGTTTCATCCTAATTCCTTCAGAAACCCCTCAAAGAAAAGGTTAAGGACAAATCAGGGCAAACCCCAGCATTTCAAACTAGATTTACGTGTTTCAGAGCACTTTTATACAAAGAATGCTATGGACAAAACAGCAGAAGACAGAGATTCCTTTATAGCCTCCAGGGACAGGATAGCACTGACTTTTCCTTAAGAATTAAATGTAAAAACTTGTATGGCCAGACCTCCTCTACCTGGTGGCCTGGCTTGACCCACAGACGGGCAGGATGCTGGCTGTGGTAGTGCTGTGGGTGAGGAGAACAACCACAAGCAGTCTTCATGACGGCCTTCTTTCACACACAAAATTAAGTCTAGGTTTCTGAGTCATGTGGGCAGAACTGAACTTCATCACCCAGTGACAGTACCAGATCAAAGGATAGTGTGCAGTCACAGCACGGCTCATCAGAGAGCTCTGCAGAGCTGAGATTGCTCTTCAGAGAAGGTGAAAGAAACTGCAATTTTTGTCTCCTCAGCCCCAGGTCCTCAAGGATCAGACCCTTCATCACAGAAGCAGTGGATTTTCTGTCTTTCCAGGACATGGACACAAGGAAAGCAGGCAGGGGTGACTGCCGTTTGCTGCTCCAGCAGCTTCCTGCCCCATTTATCCTGTAGTTAGAGCTGGCTGGTCACATCCATGTTGTTCTCAAACATCTTAGGAGACTTTGGGAAACTTGAGAGCAACAATGTCCAGATAAACTTGGGTAGGCAACCCAAAACTTTTCAGGTTTTCATGTCCAGAAGCAACATGACCTTCTAGGAAAGAAGCATCTCCTGCTCCCGGCAGCATTCCAGCTCTGTAATGCATAAGGATAAGTGCTTTTATGAATATTTCCTTTCCAGTGCTGATGGTAGATCTGATCTGAAGGTTGAGATTGACAGTGTGTGGGTCAGAGGAGTCTGACCATTCATTCTGCTGCCCTGCTGCACCCTCTGAGAAGCTTATGCAAGCAGAACAGCAAAGACTTTAAGCTGTCAAGCAGGGAAAAATAAAAAACAAGTGAAAGCAGAAAAGCTAAATGTATCGTTGGTGAAGGAACACACCGTGGTTATGATGCCCTAGACGGATTCGCCACAGATCAGATCTGAAACTTAATGAAATCAGTAAAAATATTTTCATTGGTTTTGGTGGATTTGGATCGTGGCCAAACGGTTTAAGGCAGGTCGAAGAGGAGATCAAATAATATATATGCATGTCACACATAACCGCCTAACACAGTTACGGCATTTAAGATACATACAATATAGCATGTATACTTTGGAATTTTATCAGTATCAGGGAGGACAATTATAATAACAAGCAATCTTACTTGGTTTGAAAAAAATGGGGCAGAAAAACATCCTCATTCATTTCAGCATGGTTATAACACTCTGTAACAGAGATTAGGCATACAAGCAAACACTCAACAAAACAACCATTGTACCTCCAGAGAAGCATGTAAACTATGTTGTTGCTACACCATTAGTATCATTTGCCTTCAGATTTCCGGCTATAACACAACAAATAAAGATGTCTCTAATTCCGTCTTCATTGATATAATTCATACAAAGTGCCATAAAGCCAATTTGTACACATGTAGGCCTATGTAAACAATGTTCAGGACTTCATAAAATTCTGATAGTTGACTACAGCAATAGTGTACGAAGCAAAGGGGGGTAAAGGGATATATAAGGGCTTAGAACTGAACTGACTAGTGCAATTACACCCTCACAAAACAAAATCCCCATTTGTGAGTTCTGCCTTGCATTGGGTTTCAGAATGTCCAACTTTCAGTGAAAGATGTTGAACCTGAAACTAGCTCCAGATTTAGCTTTATTCCTATGTGGGGAGTTAGATATCTCCAAAACGCACACCCAGATTGCTTCCTCAGTTCATAAAGCAAGGGAATGCCTTTCCTCTGACCTTGCTTTATCTATGATTTAAAAAGGAGCTTTTGATTGAAACACAGAGGATCAAATATTTTAGTTAAGCATCTGGTTACATTCTTAACAATAAGGAGTATTGAAGCTAGTTCTCAACACAGACATAGTCTAATCGCTCCCCCTCCCTTCCTTCCCTTTATAAAAACCTAAAGAACAGTAAACATTTGGAAATATAAAAAAAAATAGACAAACTGAGGAGATGGAGAGAAAGCAGTAACAAAAGCAAATATGTTTCATATAATTACCAAAGTTATCCTCCTGAGAGATTTTTAACTAGCTAAAAAGAAATCTTTCTTCTCCTAAAAATCACTTTTATTTTTGACAGAATATCAATTCTTTTTCAGTTCAACAGAGAATTGGACCCAATCTCAACCACTGGAAAATACTATCCGACCAGAAAGATTAGAAAATAAGTTGCTTTGTAGTGTGTGTGATCACTCATAATATCTTTAAACTAAATACTTTTTTAATTCTTATAAAATAAGACAAGCAGAAAAAACTTATAGAATTTACAAGATTATAAAAATTGCTAAGATTAATCTATTCACATGAACTTCAATGAAAAGTTATTTTGAATAGAAAGGAAATTTGTAGTTTCTATGTACTTCACAAGATAGAGAAACACTGTTGTATCAAGAAACAAAAGCCACGATTCATATCAAATTAACAGTTTACTTTATTTCTGAAAGTTTAATACTCCATCAAAAGGGAAATGAAACTTTAAATTTTGCAACTAAAAATTTTATCATGAAGCAATTCTATTATAAAAGGTACAGAGACCTCACTGTATGCCATGGCATTTTTAGATTACCTTGCAGTAAAACACCAAATTGAATTGTCTACTATGTAGGTGGCACTTCAAATGCTTTCTTTTTATTTTAAGAACTGTTTGGAGGATGGAAAAAGAAGAGAAGTTAAAAATACTCTGTTCTACATGGCTTGAAGAGTTATTGCAAGCTAAACATTATTTGAAGAAAGTATCTTATCAAAAGCATGAAAAAGATGTCAAGATTTTTCAATTTTTGACCTTGGTATATTTCCATGGGGAAACATGACCAACACAGGAAATATCAAAAAGTAGGCAATTTTATGAGATTTAAGAGTAGCATCAGGTCCAATTTTATTAAACTCATTGGTGTAAGTCTACCAAGACTTCTGATGAAAGGTTGTCTTTTCAAAAACTCTTTGTTCAGAAAAAAAATAGTGGGTTTATAAAACACTGTCTTGGACATAATGTATTATAGCAGCTTTGTAGATTGTAGTATTGTTACCTACATATTGAAAGTTTGATTTCTTTTTGATAGCTCGGCAACAACGTTCCATTTTCATATTATTCCCAGTGTTTCATAGAGTTTGTTTCCTGGAGCTGCCAAAAAACAAGCAGTTAGTATCCCTGCATTACAGCACAAGTTTTTCACACCAAGAAGCTAAGGTAGCTCAGGCAACTTCAGGATTTATTTTTCAGTTAAAAAGCAGAAAATACACACATAAATTAAACACAGAAACTTTGCAGGGTACATTTCACTTCCATAACCCTTTGTCCAATTCCATTCCAATTTAGAGCGCCGCATGTCTTGAATCACAGCCATGAACAAGCACTTAACAGATTTGTGCAGGTTTTGCTTGTGATCCATGAAAGCTTTCTGCTGTTTGTTTTTCTGCGGGTTTGTTTTATCTCTCTATCATGCCACTCTGTGTATTTCAAGTTCACACCTGGTTCATTGAGACAAATAGTAGAGGTTGGTTACGTGATGGCCATTGCACAATAATTCTCTTATTTCTCTCACTGTTTGAGCCAGCCTGGCTCAAAAAGAAGCTCACCTCAGCTTCTAAGAAAAAGAGAAGTTGCAGTTCATCTAGATTTTCTAATATTACTGGACCCCCCCCTGCTTTTCATTTTAGTCCATCTTGAAAAGGCACTTACTCTGCAATTTCCACAGGAGAAGACAAAAATAATCACCTTCCCTCATGCCAAATTTATTCCCATTTTTGTGCCATTTTCCATGTCAGTATGCTATAATTGTATTGTTATAGATACCGTTAATAGAAAAGATTCTTTTTCGTGCATTATAGGCCAATAACCATGTTGTCAGTTCTAAGTAAGCAACCAAAAAATACATAAAGGCAGAAAAGCAGGTCTTCATGCATCTCCAGTCCCTAAATGAAATTCCTCCTTGAGGCAAAGATATCTCATCCACGTGCAGATATCTAGAATATTTTTTATTTTCTTTAGTAACACATTTATTTGTTTTATATTTGTCATGACCCAAGTTTCTTTAATCACTTTTCCAGGGATATTCCTTGTGATATTTTATAGCTGGATTTGTGAGTCAAAGGCTGATCCTGTCCAACCTGCCCTCTGAAAGGATGCTGTCAAATACAACAGGTTTTTTATCTACACTTTCCTCACTTTTCACAACTCCTTCTTCCCTCCTGAAAGAGAAAGATGCCTGGTAGGGCTGTCTCTTGCTGGTGTCTTTTGTTCCTTCTCCTCTTCCTTGTGTGAAGCCCTAATTCTCAGGTGATTCCTGAGCTGGATCTGGGACTTTTTGACAGATGTAGTTTCTGTTCTCAGCACCTGCCAGAGTTGGCTGAAGTGAAAAAGCTGAGACTCATACAGAAAACCTGAGTTACAAGTGCACCTTTGTGTTGGTGGGATGATGAAAGAATAAGCTCATGCTCTTACTAGTTGTATTTCTAGCAATGTGCTCAAAACTGAGAAAGAAAAATTAATCTAAGAGGCGTGTCCCACAAGTCTGGCTGCACTGGTTCTGTGCTCTGCACTACCATTTGCCATTTCTTGCTCATAGGAGTGGTTGGCTGGGGAGGGGTCATGATCAGGCAGGTAAGGCAGGGCAAAATATGTAATTATTGCCCTGACCTTTACCCGGTGCAGTGGTTTCCATGGGAAATATAGAGGTTACTGAGATAATCCTCAGGCTGATCGAAGTTATATCAAAAGCTATTTGAGCCACCAGACAGTTTGTAACAGAGGGTGTGCCAGGGTTGCCTCAACTCTTATTCAAAGTTTGCATTTGCTGCAGTTGTGGGGGTCAGACCCAACTGTTGTGTTTGAAACAAAGCTGAAATAGGAAGTGCCATTCAGAAGTGTGGCACTGAAAAAGGCACTCTTCTGGTGGTAAGCCAGCACTACTCAGTGAAGCAGGAAAATGGTTTGGAGACATAGACCTGCTCCAGGAGAGGGAGAGACAGATCATTAGCACTTGGATGTCTTTTAATTATTTCTTATTTTCTTCTTCATTTTTTCTTGACTAAACAGCCAGCTTGCCAGAGGAGTTCAGCCCAGAGAGACTCAAGGTAATCAGATGCTGAAGTGCTCTGTACCAAAGTGAGAATCCCATCCAGGAGAGGAGCATGAGAAGTTGCCGTCAACAGCTCAGACAGTCCTCGGGAAGTGGTTCATCTTCTCCAGCAGCTGCTGCCCAGCCTCTCCTCCATCTAGAGCACATCATGTGCCTGAAGATGAAAGCAGGATAAGGGCACAAAACCATCAGGTTTTAATAGATCAAAGGTGTTAGGAAAGGAGATAAGAGAACAGAAATAGGGAAGAACATGACTGGGCACTATGGAAAAGGAAGGGGACAGAAGAACTTGTTGAATCCTCCAGGGGAGTCAAGAACAGAGAGACATGAAGCCGCAGAAAAGGCAGAAAAGACTGCAAAATCATCACTTGAACAGGAACAGAAGCACAGTTATTTCACAAATATAGCAAATACAACATTTTAAAACTCCTGCAGAAGAGGCATACCGAATCATTTGGTACGTGGCCTTCCTAATTCTATGGCAAAAGAGCGTAAGAACATGAGACTTCACAGATGGGGGATAATGTGGTGTTTGTAGTCTTACAGGAGGCAAATAATAATGATGAAAAGCAAGATCAAGAGTTTACATTATTAAAAAAACATAGCTGTAGACAATAATCCCAGTAGAAATAACACTGTCAGAAGGAAAGAGCAGAATGCACTGCAGAAATGGGAAACACTGCCAACTTGTAAGTCTTGGAAAGGGCACAAACTAGGGATGGAGGTCAACAGAGAAAAGGGATTTGGCATGAAAGATCATAGAGAAGGATCAGTTCCAAGTAGAGATGAGTTGAAAGCACATCGCTGCAGTAAGATGTGGGAAATGATGAACTATTTTAAGATAAATGATAAGAAAAAGAATAGGAAGTGAGAGACAGCAAAATGGAAGTGCTAGCTGATTTGATGATTAAAACTACCAGAGGAGAGATTGCCGACTTTTAATACAAATATTGGGGGTGTGATCAGTTAAAATCAAAGGGGACACAAAGGGGACATACAATAAAAGATGTATAGTGACACCAATCACAGTGGAATACAGTAAAAAGAATTTAAATTCAGTTTTTGCAAAATCATATTATCTGACTGCTTTGGCAATAAACATTTTCATCAAAGTCACTTAATTACATTAACTGAACCTCACACAGTATCTTGGTCTTGCTTGACAGATAGACAGTTGAGATAGATAAATTGGTAGAGCTACCTACAAGGCAGAGAGATTTGTGGTGAGAGTGAAGAACAGCCGGCTGAAGAACCAAGCACATTGGCCTGGAATCCTTCACTTTTTTGGAACTGCCAAACAGCTTACCCTTGTTAAATGAATGTTATTTTAATATTTTAAATGTATGTTAGTTTTTAACGTAACCTTTAAAATTAGCTTCATTCTAGGATCTTAACCATACGTTAAAGTTGGTCCTAATATGAGTCACAAAATTAAAGAGAAGTCTATGTTGGAATGAATATCTGATCCAACATTGTGGCCTTGGATTAGGTTATCCAGGGCCTTGTCAAGCCAAGATATGAATATTTCCAACAAGGTAGACTCTACCACTTCCCTAGGCAAACTGTTCTAATGTTTAAGAGTGCTCTCAGTGAAGTTTTTCTTACATCCAGGCAGCATTTCCCCTGAGGCACCTTGTGCCCCTTGCCTCTTGTCCTGTCACCGTGCATCACTGTGATGCGAGGACAGCTTCTACTTCGTAACAATCTTTTAGATATGAGACTACTTTGAACCCCTGGGCCTTGTCTTCCCCAGGCCGAAGAAACTAAAAGAATAGTTCAAATGGGACTAAAAGAATAGTTCAAAAAACGTGATGTCACAGGATATCTGTGTCTGTGATATTAATGATACTTATGATTTATTGATCTTACTGATGACCTAAAGAATATGCAGAAACCAGGTCAAAAATAAAAACCAGAACATGGCAGATGGGGGCTAATTCTACAGTAACCTTCAGCAAAACTTTTTTCTCTTTGATGACTTTCAGAGCTGAGATTTAGAAGTAAAAAGCTGTTCTCTGGGTACTTGGGTAGACTTTGAACTGAAATAGGTTTTCTTCACAGCTTTTGGGCTTCTTTGTTCAATGGAGGCTGTTGCAGCTGAAACTATGCACGAAATGTAATGCCAATACATTCACAGTGCTGTTTCCCAAGACAATTAAATGTATTTGTTCACTAGCTTTGCTACAATTTTAATCCAGATATTTAATCTAGGTTCATCACAAGGTTGACAGCCCACAGAGGAAACAAGTAGTGATCTGGAACTGGATAATAAAACTGAATAACTTGGAAATGTGCAACTGTGTAGATCTGGAATAAGAAAATTTAATTTAAGATCAGAAGAGCCAAAGGACTGTACAGACACCCTTCTTCCTTATAAATGGGAACCCTTACAGAGAGAATTACACCACTTTAGTAGGCACATCAAGTCTGACATCTTCAGTGCACGGAGAGTGTGCACTGCTACATAATACTGGGACCTTAAAAAAGGTGACCAATGCCTGCTGAAAATGGAGGACACACAAGCCCATACGTTGTGAACAAACTCAAAAAGAGGCAATGAGCTGGGACACTGCTCTGAGGCAAAAAGGGACCAAGCGATGGACCTCTGATGGCCTGGAACTCAGCAGAAGAGAATCTTCAAGGAGCGTGGAAAAGGCAATACAGCTGTCCAGGTTAATGCATGGGAAACAAGAATGAGGTTTTTCTGGATTCCAGGAAAAAAAAAAAAAGCAGGGAGGAAGAGAACATGTTGTGGGGTCGAAGAATAGGTAGCAGAAAAGTGTAGTAAGTCTGAAGGTAGAAAGAGGTAAGGAATATATTTAGTGCAAATGAGAGTGGAAACAAAACCAAAACCTTCCAAACCGAAACCGTGAATAAGTAGATTCTGACCCCTGTTCTGGCTGAATGATTACTTAACAGCAGAAGTTTTAAGTTACCACTTAACATGAGTAAAGATGGTAAAAATAGACCTTTCTTTTTTCTACTAAAAGTAAGTATATTTTCCTAAATTAAACCTGCAAACCGGCACCCGCTGTGGTGATCAGGTGTGTGTTGTCTGGGTGCGCGTAGGGCTGTGCTGAGAAACCATGGAAAGATTTGGTGCGTATCAAAATATCTCAGGCCTGATGATAGAGGAGAATGAACATACTTCAAAGTGAGGGAAGATAGCTGAAACCTGTGGCTCAGAATCTCACCACGTAGCAGAAGGTGGAAGGTAAGGTACGCTGGAGATGTGAGCTTGAGGTTCAGGGCTAGACTTCTGCAAGGATCAAGAATATTTGGTCGTGCCCTTGGGTCACATCCGTCCAATACTTTCAGCACATTATGTGCTGTGACCCATCCCCACAGATCACTAGAGACTGCTGGTGAGAGGATTTTTCCCCTCTGACATTGCAGCTACATCAAGCTCGGCACTGAGACATACATAGCACCGAAAAGTGGAACAGACGCGCTTTCGCCAGCCTCCTGGCTGTAAAACCCGAGCTGTGCTGGGATTCTGCTGTCCTCCAAAAGGTACATTAGGATGCATGAACGTGTTGACATGTGGAATGTGCTCACGCTGACACATCCTGAAAAGGGTATGTCATCTGAGATTTTTAGCCCCTCATGCCAGTTATTTGCATACTGCTGTCTGAGGCTATAGGGAGCGCATATGTATTCTATAGATTTGCTGAAATAAACAACACAGGCAAGGCTTCTCAGATGCACAAAGGGGAGTTTGCTGGCTACACAGGATTTTACATATTTTGCAGCAAATTCAGAGTTCTAAATACAAAACACTGCTCACAGGGACACTGGGTAGATTTGTGACTCCATCCAAGGAACCTGGGGTCCCTAAACCAGGGAATGGATCACCCTCATCCATATGCAGGTTTATGTTTCTGCTTCTCCAGGAATGCTTTCAATGGCAATCACTCTTAAATAACTGCAATGTAAGTGTTATTCAATACAAGTCACTGATATGTATTAGAATTGGCATTATTTTTGACTCTTTCAGTTAAATTTCAAACAATTTCAATTAAATGTCAAAAGTGAAATCACTTGTAGAAAACAACATATTTTCTAAAATGCAGTATGTCTTTCAGTTAACTGGAAAGAACTTCACACACTGAGACCACAAAAGAATCACAGCTTTGTAATACAACCTTCACTTCACTGAATATTAATAACACCTGGCAAAAATCCTATGAGCTTGATTCAAGTCCTGGGTCATGTGTATTAAATCATAGGTAATTCTGCTAAGTTGCATCAGGGTAAAAATATCTGAAACATACAAAAGGAGCAAAACTGCAAAGTGCTGCAACAGAAAGAAATTGAGTAGAAATTTAATCTCTTGAGAGACTTTCACAGGCAATGTTACTTCCTAAACAATCTTGAGAAATTTCCAATGAAAATCATAAACTCAATCTGCCTGTTGTTTGTCTCACTAGAAGCTTTCATCCCTGAAGAAAAATGAACTGAACCAAAATTTTCCCCCGAAACAAGAACAATTGCAAATGTTCACTGATATTTTATATTTTTTCAAAATAATATGTTGGGAGCAAAAATAAAGACGAAAAATTTTGTTTCTTCTAGAAAATACAGATAACTTGACCACAGTGTTCTCTTAAAGTGCATGAAAAAGAAGATTAATGATGAATTTATTTAATTCCTCATCTCACATACTGTATGAAGTGATTTCACCAAACTCTATTAATTCATAAGGACTATGTTACTTTCAAAATCCATTCCTGTCTACAGTATATCTAGTATGCAAAAGCCAAGGAAATACTTTCCTGGATTGGACAGATCAAATCTGATGAACAGCAGTTCATGAGTAGAAGACCAGTGATGTGCAAAGTCTACCAGTCAAACATCAACACCGTATGTGACGCGTAAGTGGAGCTATAGAGTTGCAACTAATTTCCTCCATTGTGGGAACAAAACAGACTGCCATTCTTTGTGAAATTTAACTTTCTAATATTGTTTTGAAATTCTTCTTCCTCTTTAAAAGTGTTTTCTCAAATAAAAAGTCAAAACTGGACCCCGCTGATCTGCCCTGTGCTCGCTCTGGTGTAAATCAGGTGTAATTCCCTCAAAGTGTAGTTACTGAAGAGTAGTTATACCATACTGAAGCTGATGAAAGGAAGACTGAATCACTTCTGAAACTATGTTTTCTCTGTCAATGTGGAAAGGACATTTGTGGAAAAACATTAAATTCACAGCAGTGAATAAATATTAAAACTAAAATATTTCTAAGTATTTCTAAACATTTCTGATAAAATATTTCTATACAAACTTATCTTATCTTTGAAATAACTCTGCACAGAAAAATGAATCCATTCTGGTTTCAGCTGGAAGTTTCTCATGGGAATGGGAATTGATACAATAAATAAAAGCAGCTTATTGTTGTTGCTCTCCAGTCTTTGACTTACGTTACCAGAGCTGTTTCTCTGAGCTCATCCCTCTGTGCTCGTGGTTAATAATCTTTCCGAGCAGAGAAAGTTAAGGCTTCTTTTTCAGTTTTGTGTTTCTCTTTAATGTGCATTAGCTCAACTAGCTGAGAAATGTCTTGAAATACATTTTAGAGGGGAAAACAAAGCAAAACAAGCTATTACTGAAATTATTTCCTCCCTCCCCCAGAAAAAAAAAAAAAAGTCTGGGGCTCAGTGAAAGACTCAAAAAAAATGCACATGAATCAATTATGAAAAAGAGAAAGTTTCTTTGAATGAGGAAAAGCTGATTGGAATTAAGATAGGCTTTGTTCATATCTGCAAGGTACAAGGAGAGGACTTTTCAGTGGAACAGAAAGGGGGGATTTGGGAGTGTTTGGCTGCTTAACGCTATAGTGCTTCAGAGCCCATGTGAAAATTTGCTGCTAGCTATTAATCATCATTGTGCCCCTGCAAAGAAGCTGTTACAATGATGACTATATGTCATTATATTCCCACTGTAAGTAACGAATCAGAGAGCTGGGAAAGTTGGATGAGAGCGGCTGGCAAACTTTTAAGCGGTGGAATCTATTTAAATAAATTTACATCACATTTGCTACTTTCGCTGGTATGGGAATCATACTTTAAAATGAAACAATATGCTGTGTTCATGGGCCCTGGTCTTTTATTCTGCTGTCTCTGAGCCTACTTTCCAGGTCAGCCTTTGCCAGCGCTGACAGCACGCTTTTCTCATAGCCTCTCCTTCTCATAGCCTTTGGTTGCTTTCAAGTTCAATTTAGCACAATGAAGTTGTTATGCATGACAGTTTGGAGAGCAGAATAGGTGGTGTCTGAGCCCGCTGTGTCGCTACAAAGTGGGCTCATTCTCCGCAAGCCGGCTCAGTTACTGAAGCCTTGCTGGTGGGACACTGCCGTGGACTTCCAGACGTTCCCATCCTGACGAAAACAATTAGCTTCAAACCGCAAGAAGCCGCGGGGTTGCCCTTTCTTTCAGTGAGACCGCGCCATTTAATGTGCTGCAGTGGATTTCAAATTCGTGTTGATTTATCCTGTTGTACTCCCCTTTTATGGTCTTTATTTACAGATGTGTAAAGAAACAGGGAAAGTTTGAGTCTCACACGGTTCAAGAGCTTTATTGGAAATCTAAACCATTGTTTTATGTTTATTTTATAAAGAAATAGAGTTGAAACATGTCAGGCTTAATTCCATTAGGCTGAACTGCCTAAAAGAGAGCCCTGAGGTTCCTTGAACAGAACCTGAAAGTGTCTCTTTTGCTAACCGTCAGCAACAAGCCAAACAATAAACAACCCCAAAACATTCAACATGCCAACATGAGCAACTGCTACAAAAATACCAAAAAAAAAAAAGAGCTAAAAATCATTTACAAATGGCAAATTATGCATATATTTAAAATAAGTTCATTCTGAGCCTGTGTTGAAGTACCACAAGACGCTTGTCTATGCCAAGCACAGCTCAGCATGGATGGTTGTGTTCATTGCTCTCGACATCGTGGGCCACCGAATTCAATAGTACAGCACAGTTACTGCTCCTACGGGACAAATATTACTTTATTTTTACATGAGCTTAGCTATTAACACAACGATAGCTCTCTTTTTTTTCTTATCAGGTCCTACTCGCCTTGCTACGACAAAGCCAGTCAGTTGCACACTACTTGACTGTAGGCTGTTAACAGAGGAACTCGGTTTCTTAGATTCCCCAGCAGAAAAGAATTGGTTGTCTAGATTATGGATCTTGCTAATTGCTGGCTAAACCCATCAAATAATTCTCAGTCTAGGTTAAAAATTAGATCAAAGAGTATTTCAGCAATCCTTCCATGAAAGACTGCGCTATTAGAACAGTAAGCTGCTCCCACCCCCTTTGCCTCTTCCCACTCCATCCACCCCCCTCCTTTTCTTTTTTTTTCCCCTTAATCTGCAAGAAGAAAATATTGTCTGAATTTCTTCTTTATAAACTGTTTGGTTTGGCTCTGCGTGGTTAAAAGGTAAAATGAAATTATACCAGAAAGTCTTTTCTGTCTTAAAAATTATTTCTGTTTATCTCAAGAACCAGATAATGTAATTAAGTTGTCTAGTTTTGAACAACACAAAATGCATCTATTACAACTGCAAAAATGTTACAGTCTGGTCTAATTGCAGTTTGAGTTTCAGAAGGTTGATTTTTACTACCATTAATTAACCTTCCTCCAACAATATCTGACTATGACTTGGTGTAATTAGCAGCCTGTAACAAAAATTAAAATAATCAGTGCTGAGTTTAAGGCCAGATGTAGACTTCTTGGTCAAAAAAAGGGAGAGGGAACTAGAATACTTGGTTTCTGATACATTTTATACCATTGTGTCAGACCACCAGAGCTATTCTTAACTGCTAAATACAGAAAATTTCGGTGTCATTTATTCACAAAAAGCCAAACATTGTTTTTGCAACATTGCTGCAGCTAAACACTTCCTTTATTAATGGAAGGCATCAGGTGAAGAATGTGTGGTACATTATGGTGTTTCCTCCTTATTTAAGAACTAGAAGAGTGCAAATTAGTTGTGTCAGTGAGGGGCCAAGTTAAATTATAAAAGAAAATGGTTCATGAACCAGCCTTTAAAATCAGAATGACATATTTCATCCAAACAATTTGGCTTTGCTGTCCTTCATCAGACATCGGTGATGTAGGTTTCACCTATTTTATCAGTAGCAGATTTAGGTCCATAAAATGGAAAAAAGCCATTGAAATACAAGGATTTTCAAGGCAAAATTGAATACAGAAAGAAAATAAAATACTAAGAATGAAAAGAACAACACAGTCTTGAAACCAGCTTAATCCCAATACACAACCACTATAAATCAGGAATGCCCTAAGCAAGAATCTACATGGTCATGTCGTCATGTCAATCAAAAAATGGAGGCTATAAAAATAAAATGTTTAAATTTTATAATAATTTTATAATAATTTTGTTGCAGTCATGATGGCCTCAGTGCATAAATCAAAGTTTGCAGGAAGAGTTAATATCTGATACGAAGTTGGAATGTTAAGAAGTGTTCATGATCCTGAAAGCTTCCCTAGTTTTTTCAACGTGTCAGAAAAGATTTTAGTTCTATAAACTTGTTTGGGGGGATGGGAAAATTTTACTCCTGAGTAACCTGATTTTCCAAAAATTAATTATTGCAATTCCTGTTGATACCAGTTGCTGGTTTATACAACATATTCAAAACAGGAAAAATCAGACTCAGAAACCTACTTTTAAGGGGTTTTTTTCTGCTAACATGACCTTGTAATTAATCCAGAAATACAGATGCTGATGCTAGAAAAACACCCACACATATACTAGTTAAGTAACACTGTGATGTTGGTAGTACACTTGTGTTTGCACATGCACACATAAAAAGTGCTGGAAAATCTGTTGTGCAGATAACCTCGCTGTACTACACTGGTTCTCTTTGCTGCTTTTTTTGTTGTTCTATTATTTCACAGCAACTTAACACTGCTTTCCTGTTCTTAATTTTCTCAATAAACAGAGCACAGAGAGTAGTCAGAGGAGATTTATCTGGGTCTAAGACCATTGCTCTCTGCAGAGTATCTGGGACCAGACTCCCAGTGCTGCCGAACTCATCTAATAAAGTCACAGAATCATGGAATCATAGAACGGTTAGAGTTGGAAGGGACCTTAAAGATCATCTAGTTCCAACCCCCTGCCCTGGGCAGGGACACCTCCCACCAGACCAGGTTGCTCCAAGCCCCATCCAGCCTGGTCTTGAACATCTCCAGGGATGGGGCAGCCACAGCTTCTCTGGGCAACCTGGGCCAGGCTCCCACCACCCTCACAAGGAAGAATTTCTTCCTGAGATCTCATCTAAATCTCCTCTCTTTCAGTTTAAAACCATTACCCCTCATCCTATGGCTGCACTCCCTCCCCATCTCTCCTGTAACCCCCTTTAGGGACTGGAAGGGGCTCTAAAGGCTCCCCAGACCCTTCTTGTCTCCAGGCTGAACAACCCCAAGTCTCTCAGCCTGTCCTCATAGAAGCGGTGCTCCAGCTCTCCAAGGCCAGGCATCTTCATGGCCTCTTCTTGCCCTGCTCCAACAGATCCATGTCCTTTCTGTACTGAGGACTCCTTCAAGACGAGCCAGATGCACAACATAGATGGAGTTTCCATCTCCATGGGACTCAAAGTGGTGTTGCTTGTTATGAAATAAATGGTTTTTTCTGTTGCCTGTTTCAGAGTGGTTTTGGGGGTGGATGAAGCATGAAATATCACTTTGGCAATGTATTAGTACCCTCACAAGAATATGCTATTTACACCTGGACTTTTAAGGGTCCAGGTTGCACTGCAACGCATAAAACTGGAAACAACCCAGGAAAAACACATCCTTCAGGTCAAACCCAAATGTCTGGCAAGGCTGAGTTGCAGAAGTTGACTAGCTCATTCTGGAGTGATGGGAACTCGGTCAGTGCCTAAATTCAGACATTGGCTTTCTTGTAAGCTGCAGGACGTGCTTGGCTTCACCTATACACCAAGGTGCATTGATTTAAAGAAAGCTGGAAGAAGTGGAGAAAAGGCTTGGTTAAAACTTTTCGGTTGTACTGGTGTAGCGTGATTTTAAGTCAAGTCTTATGTACTTGTAAGAACATGGTAACAAACTTGGGAACTTTTGGATGTACGATCATGATTGAATACAGATACTGTTTCACTGCCTTGGATGTACAAGGGAAGGATTACACAGACTAAGTGGGATTAAATACCCTTGATTTTATTTATAGGCACTGCAGAGGAACCATCTACTACCAGATACCGTATCTCTAAGGAAAAACTCCTTTAGCTTTCAACTGCACTGGTTTTTGACAAGTTAAAGCTGGACCTCTATCTGAGCCATAACACTTAAAGGAGTTAGGCTTCCGGCTACCATGTCTGTCCTGTGATGGCTGAGAAGGAGGCAAAAAGTCTGTCAGCCACAGCCAGACCTTTCTGGCCACCCCTCAGGAAGACCTCTCCTGATCTCCTGTTAAAGAAGGTTACCAGGTGTCCTGTCTGGAGATTGGGGTTGCAGATTTCCAGATCAAATTAAAAAGCTCCAGGTGAGATCTTGGTGGTAAAGTCTAAGGCTGACTGGAGGTAGGTGGGACTCCCAGTGGAGGGTCTATTGGTGGAGACCTCACCTGGAGACAACCATTGCTCTCCAGGGCCCTCTCACACCATCATCTGAACATCAGTTGTTACCTACATGACAATACATGTTTTCATGGGCCGAATACAGTGCTCCACCATTGCCAAAGATGCATGGCCTTCTGCGGCCTAACGCATGCCCTTATCAGGCTGATTCAGATAGCTGGTGTGTAACTGGAGACAGTTTTTGGCTGGTGCCTATTCACTGGTTTCTGTCAAATTAGTTTGGCGGTCTCGGGCTGGTTCCCAATGGACAGGTGTCCGTATCAGAGAAGGGTGGTAACAATTGACACTAATTGGCACCCCTGTCAAATGTCTCAGCAGTTTGCAGCCTCTAGAGGTGGTCCCTCCCCATCAGACGAGGCAGACTGGTGGGAAGTTTGCTCTGCTGCAGCCTCTGCCACACCAGCACCATCACAACTTGGGCAGTAGATGGGAAAGCAGGCAGGAAAAAAAAACACATAAGGAAATAGCTTTGTATGGTAAAACCTGTATTTTTGAGTAGAGCATTTAGCTTTTGCTATACAACTAATACGATGGTGAAGATTACTGTGGTGGTGAGGTCCGGCTGCACACATTTCAAGCCCTTGACCAGACATCAGGACAAACACCAAAATAAATGACTCATAAGCAAGCTCAAAGAAAACCAACTTTCCTCTGGCCCCACTGTGAAAACAGCAGTAAAAGGAGCTTTAAAGTTTCCTATAGCACATAGTGTCAGGCCTCACATTTTATATTTCATCCTCTGTATGCTGGTTTCCCAAAATCAAAGTTTTCAATTAAAGAACTGTGCTTACAGGTAAAGCACATTTTTGAAATAAACAATCATCAGCAGTCTTTGCAGGGCTTGTGCAAGAAAGCAGTTAATAAAGATGCACATTTGCTGTTTTCTGTATCAGCATACTTGACTACCACCTCTCAGATAAGCACCACAACTAAAGTTGTCTTCCAAAGCCTGGCAAGCTTCAATAGATTCATTAGTGGGTTTTTCTTTAGGACCAACGAAGCTCAAAGAGCCACTAACAATGGAGCTAATCACTGTCTCTTCCCTGACCCAGGCTTATGTTTTCCACTTTTTCACCGCAGACTCTATTTCTGAGCAATGGGATTTCAGAACAAATAAATATCTGCCTTTTCCCCCCTTGCTTACGTCTTTTGTGTATATTTTTTTTGCTTTGCAGTCACCTGCATTTAAACCAGGGCGGTAAATGGCAGGGCTCTTCAGGTAACCTTTCATGGGACACAAATGGCCTAGCATTAAAATGCAGATAATGTTACCTCAATTAGAGAACACGGAGGAAAAACTTTAAAGAGTCGGAGCTAAATGTTTGGACTGCACAGGCAAGCCTGCGTTGTTGGGGGAGACGCGGTTTTCAATGGCTCCGCTAATGAATCAACATGAGCCTCTACCCACAGCCCCCAGCAAGCCCCCGGTTTGTGGGCAGGGGGAGCACAATGGTATCAACTGATGGGCTCTTTGTGGCGGCTCTAAAGTACCCTCCAACCTGTCCATGGAGGGAAGGCACGCGGACAATGACGCCACGACAGCCCCATGTCAGCAGCCACCTTGAACCTCAACTGGTCCCACCATCCCAGTGACTCCAGCCACTGCATGGACATGAGCAGATGGACGGAGGGACAGATGGATGATCCTTCGGTACTGCCCGTTGCTTCCCCTGCTCCAGCTCCTTGCCCTGAAATGGCAATTTCACCACCAAGTGAGACCCCGCTAATAAGTGCCGGGGAGCCGTTCGCTTATTAACAACGTTGCTAACGGTATGCTCAGCATCCCAATCAGGCCCTCGCTGGCATTTGCAGAAAACAGAAAGCTAAAACAAAGCCGGCCACTGCTGATCAAATGTTGTCCACCAGCATCTGCGGCCAAAGGAGGCACAAGGCGCTCTGCTGCGAAGCAAGGGATTTTCTTCTTGATGTGCATGTTGCTTTTTGGATACCACTGCTTTTATTGGTGTAGATGGCACGTGGCTGGTGTAAACACTGTGAGGAAGGGACAATTAGCATTTCTCAAGCAGTATTTTCTAATGGAAAGCAACAGAATTTTCCTGAAGATCAGCCTTGTGGGTTTCACATTAATGATATGCCATTAGACGTACGCAGAGACACACAGTACACAGCGGAGACCTGCAAAGCTCTTCGTGGCAAAGCACGTTGCTGTAGACCAGCAATGGCATCCCTTTGCTATAGGTAAACAAATTGCCATCCTCTACAGAGGATATGCTTGGGCCACTGTTGTCTTCCCTTCCCTTCCAGGAGGGATGTCAAGACAAACGTCCATGCTGAGGAAGGCAGAGTCCTCCCCCTGGCTCCTCATGCCCATCTCATGTAGTTACTCTGACTACTCTGACTACTCATGTAGTTACTTTTTAGAGTGAGAGGGGATAATATACAAACAGTTGGGTTCCTCAGTTTGCACTGAATATTAGTTTCCTGAGACACTGGCCCAGGTTGCCCAGAGAAGCTGTGGATGCCCCATCCCTGGAGGTGTTCAAGACCAGGCTGGATGGAGCTTTGAGCAACCTGCTCTAGTGAGAGGGGGTTGAAACTGATGGTCTTTAAGATCCCTTCCAACCCAAACCATACTATGATTCTATGATAAATTGATAAATAGATACTAGGAAAAAAATTTCATGGCATAGAACAAAGACATTTCTCCTTTCTGAAGCATCTGGCTCATCACGCCAGGCCCACTGAGCAGTCATGCAGTCTGTTTGTAAGCTTTTAAGTTAGGATGACATTGAAACTAAGTCTGGTTTTGGCTTACCGTGGCAATGCTGTATTATTTTGGTCTCATCCTTTACATGCAGCAGACAGCAACAGAGGATAGTTTTTGGAGAGATGATACAAATGAACATAACTCAAAATGAATCACAGGTCATGGGCAATTTCTGGCTGGGACAAGGTCTTCCAGAAAGCAGGAGCTAATGGGGGAATTTTTGCTGACTGTTAAGGGAAGTAAAACAATTTCTTCTTTGGCTCTGTACATGGAAAAAAAATAACGAGGAACTATCCCATGTAAAAAATCCACACTTGTTTGAAAAAGAGGGATTTCACAATTTGTACAATTTTTTCCGTGGTTTCCTGTGGAATTTTTAAAATTTTTTCAGTGAAACATCGAAGCCAAAATAAAAAAACATTTTCTGTTTAATTTTTTTGTCCTGGATACAATTTTCGCATTAAAAATGAAAAATGTTGACTCAGTTAATAAACATTGTTGATCTTCATTCTCAGTGGCACATTCTGGTAAAAAAGAATAAACTTTTTCTGGAAATTTTAGTTTTTAAAATATTTTTAGTGTTTGAAAAAACATTTTAACAGAACATTATCATAAATCATATAATAGTTGTGATTTCATAGAATCATAGAACGATTTGGTTGGAAGGGACCTTAAAGATCATCGAGCTCCAACCCCCCTGCCCTGGGCAGGGACACCTCCCACCAGACCAGGTTGCCCAAAGCCCCATCCAGCCTGGCCTTGAACCCCTCCAGGGATGGGGCAGCCACAATCTCCTGGGCAACATGTACCAGTGTCTCACCACCCTCACAGGAAAGAATTTCTTTCTGGTATCTAATCTAAATCTCCCCTCTTCCAATTTAAAACCATTACCCCTCGTCCTATCACTACACTTCCTGACAAAGAGTCCCTCCCCAGCTCTCCTGTAGCTCCCTGCAGATATTGAAAGGCCGCTCTAAGGTCTCCCTGGAGCCTTCTCTTCTCCAGGCTGAACAACCCCAGCTCTCTCAGCCTGTCCTCATAGGAAAGTTGCTCCATCCCTCTGATCATCTTTGTGGCCCTCTGCTGGATCTGTTCCAGCAGATCCATGTCCTTTCTGTGTTGAGGACTCCAAAGCTGGACACAGCACTCCAGGTGGGGTCTCACGAGCGCAGAGTAGAGGGGCAGAATCACCTCCCACAACCTCCTGGCCACGTTTCTCTTGATGCAGCCCAGGATATGGTTGGCTTTCTGGGCTGCCAGTGCACATTGCCAGCTCAAGTCGAGCTTCTCATCCACCAACACCGCCAATTCCGTCTCCTCAGGGCTGCTCTCCAGCCATTCTCCACCCAACCTGTATTTGTGCCTGGGGTTGCCACATCCCAATTGCAGAACCCTGCACTTGGCTTGGTTAAGCTTCATGCAATTTGCACGAGTCCACCTCTCAAGCCTGTCCAGGTCCCTCTGGATTGCGTCATTTCCCTCCAGCGTGTCGACTGCGTCACTTCCCTCCAGCGTGTTGACTGCGTCACCGAGTTTGGTGTCATCCGCAAACTTGCTGAGGGTGCACTCTATCCCACTGTCCATGTCTCCAACAAAGATGTGGAACAGCACTGGTCCCAGTATGGACCCCTGAGGAACACCACTCATCATTGGCCGCCAATTGGACATTGAGCCATTGACCACAACCCTTTAGGTGCAGCCAGTCAGCCAGCTCCTTCTCCACCGAGTGGTCCATCCATCAAATCCATTAGTTTCTAATTTTGAAACCAGGATGTCATGCGGGACAGTGTCGAACGTTTTGCATAAGTCCAGGTAGATGATGTCTGTTGCTCTGCCCTTGTCCACCAAGTGTGTGGCAGTATCATAAAAGGCCACCAAACTTGTCAGGCACGATTTGCCCTTGGTGAAGCCATGTTGGCTGTCTCCAATCACCTCCTTATTTTCCATGTGCCTTAGCAGAGATTCCAGGAGGATCTGCTCCATAATCTTGCCAGGCACAGAGGTGAGACTGACTGGCCTGTAGTTCCCTGGGTCTTCTTTTTTCCCTTTTTTGAATATCGGGGTTATGTTCCCCTTTTTCCAGTCTGCAGGAACTTCACCAGACTGCCACGATTTCTCAAATATGATGGAAAGCGGCTTAGCAACTTCATCTGCCAGCTCCCTCAGGACCCGTGGATTTCATCAGGTCCCATGGACTTATGCACCTTCAGGTTCCTTAAGAGGTCTCAAACCTGACCTTCTTGTGCTGTGGGTGGTTCTTCATTTGCAGAGCCCCTGTTTTTGCCTCCCGTGACTTGGGTCGTGTGGTTTGAACCCTTGCCGGGGAAGAAGTTGTTCAGTAGCTCAGCCTTATCCATATCTTGGGTGGCCAGGTCTCCCGTTTCCTTCCGGAGAGGGCCCACAACTTCCCTAGTCTTGCCTTTGTCCCTGACGTATCTGTAGAAGTTTTTTTTATTATCCTTGATGTCCCTGGCTAGATTTAGTTCTGCCTGGGCTTTCGCTTGCCTGATCTTGTTCCTGACCACTTGGACCACTTCTCTGTATTCTGCCCATTCTACCCATCCCTGCTTCCACCCTCTATAGGCCTCCTTTTTGGTCCTGAGCTTGTCCAGCAGTTCCTTATTCATCCACACAGGCCTGCTGGCTATTTTGCTTGACTTAGTCTTTTTGGGATGCGCCTCTCCTGACCTTGGAGGAGGCGATCCTTGAATACCAACCAGCCT
>QJSC01024132.1:129941-190923 GCA_003697955.1 Calidris pygmaea
ATGCTATCCTCCCAATCAGATCTCTTAGGAGACCAAAGTCTGCTCTTCTGAAGTCCAGGGTAGCGAGCTTGCTGCACACCCTCCTCGCTGCCCTATGAATCTTGAACTCCACCATTTCATGATCACTGCAGCCAAGGCTACCCTTGAACTTGACATTCCCCACCATCCCCTCCTTGTTAGTAAGGACAAGGTCCAGCACGGCTCCTTTCCTCATTGGTTCCTCGATCATTTGAAGAAGAAAGTTATCATCAATGCATTCTAAGAACTTTCTGGATTTCTTGTGTCCTGCTGTGTTGTCCTTCCAACAGATATTGGGGTGGTTGAAGTCCCCCATGAGGACCAGGATGTGCGAGCGCGATGCTGCTCCTGTCTGTCTATAGAGGGCCTCATCCTCCCTGTCACCCTAGAATAGAATCATAGAATCATAGAATCATCTGGGTCGGAAGGGACCTTCAAGGTCATCTAGTCCAATCCCCCCACAGTCAGCAGGGACACCCTCAACTAGACCAGGTTGCCCAGGGCCTCGTCGAGCCTCACCTTGAGTATCTCCAGGGATGGGGCCTCAACCACCTCCCTTGGCAACCTGTTCCAGTGCTCCACAACCCTCATAGTAAAGAACTTATTCCTAATGTCTAATCTAAATCTGCTTTTCTCCAGTTTAAAGCCGTTGCTCCTCATCCTGTCACTGCAGGCCTTTGTAAACAGGCTCTCCCCAGCCTTCCTGTAGGCCCCCTTCAGGTACTGGAAGGCTGCTATTAGGTCTCCCCGGAGCCTCCTCTTCTCCAGGCTGAACAACCCCAGCTCCCTCAGCCTGTCCTCGTAGCAGAGGTGGTCTGTAGCATCTGGTGGTCTGTAGCAGACCCCTACTGTAACATCACTTGCCCCTGTGGTCCCTTTAATCCTGACCCATAAGCTCTCCGTCAGGTCTTCATCCATCCCCAGGTGGAGCTCCACACACTCCAGCTGGTCGTTTAGGAGGCTGAGGGGAGACCTTATTGATCTCTACAACTCCCTGAAAGGAGGGTGTAGAGAGGTGGGGGTCGGTCTCTTCTCTCAAGTCACAGGCGACAGGACGAGAGGAAATGGCCTCAAGTTACGCCAGGGGAGGTTCAGGCTGGATATTAGGAAAAATTTTTTCACTGAAAGCGTTATCAGGCATTGGAATGGGCTGCCCAGGGAGGTGGTTGAGGCACCATCCCTGGAGGTGTTCAAAAGACGGGTTGATGTAGTGCTGGGAGGTATGGTTTAGTGATGGTGATACTCCTTGCTTATTGTGCGGGTGTCTATTTTTGTCAGTTAGGTTGACGGCTGGACAAGATGATCTTTAAGGTCCCTTCCAACCTAGAAGATTCTGTGATTCTGTGACATAGAGGGCAGCACCCACTCCCTGTCTACCCATGCTGTCCTTCCTGAAGAGTCTGTAGCCCTCCATTCCAACACTCCAGTCATAAAAGCCTTCCCACCACCTCTCGGTAATGCCAATAAGATCATAGCCCTGGAGGTGTGAGCACATCTCTAACTCCTCTTGCTTGTTCCCCATGCTGCGTGCATTTGTGTAAAGGCACTTCAGCTGGGCGCCCAATGGGGCTGACTTGCTGGCTGGAATGGCTCCATTTCCTTTGTGTTGCTCTTCAGGTGGCCTTCCTTCATGGTGTTTTGTCTGTGATTCCCAGATTCCCTTTGCCTCAGGAGCCTCAGGACAGGTCTGATGTTATCACCCCCCTCCCCCTTCACATCTAGTTTAATATTTGACACAAATATTTCATTTATGAGTTGAAATAAGTACCTTAAATTCTAATCTTTCCTGACCATAAGCAAGACAAGCTGGCTTGCCAGTTGACTGCCAAGTGTATGATAGTACAGCTGTTAAGAAAAAGAGAATTTGTTAAACAATGATGTTCTGAATGGGTAAATTGGAGCCTGCCCCTCAAGGAAAAGAATTCACAAATACCGCAGAATATGCAAATTGTGCAAAAACTCCACACTGTGATCAGGGCAAACATTTAGTCATAGTGAAATCAAAGTATAATGAGCCATTGCTTTTCTAAGTGCATGAAGAAACAGCTCAGCCTGGTGCTTTTCTCGCTTACCTAAACACCAAAAAGTAGCATCGTAGCAAGTATGACCAGAAGAATTCCCCTAAAATCTGTATGAGGAGTCTCTGTAAAATGGAAACAAGGGGGGCTCAAGGCTGGGAAATCACAGGAGCCGCCACAGCACATTGTCCTTGAGGTTTTCCAGAGAATCCTGCAAGGAGTCGCTAATTTATGAGTGTTAGCTTCCATCCTTAGCTTCCTTGCTGCTTTCCAAATGGCCCTCTGAGCTGCTCGTCACCACACCAGGAGGGGCTTTGCCAGGGTGACTTCAAAGCCACTTATTGAACATCCACAGGACTCCACAGCCAGAGCACTTTCTACCTGACACTAGTTTGAAGGATCTGCTGGATCCATGACCCTGATCCCATTCCCTCTGCATGGGCTAGTTTGTTCCCTTAGAGAAGAAAATGGAGATCCTTATGGCACTCTCAAGGTTTTTCTCCCTCTTAAGTAGATTTCTTTGTTAACAGAACACTACAGTTTTATACTTTTGCCCAATAATAACTGCATGTGCAGTGTTGGCACGAAAGTGGGGTGAGTAAAGAAAAATCTGCAAATCGTATTATCATCTAGTGAGAAAGAAGATGTTTCAGTTGGTTTTATCTACCAACAGGAAGTCTGGGAAAGAGTAATTAACGTTGGTTGGGGATTACTGCATATTGGTAAGAGGAGTTCTCAACTCCCATGTGCTATCACCCTGCACCTCGCCCAGAGGTAGAACGTGGGCTAAGCACAGGGGATGGACAACGTCCCCAAGCTCTCCAGCAGGCACAGGGATGCAGGGAGCGAGGGGCAATTTGCCACTGGAAGAGGTCACCTGCAGATCACGGTTATCTAGAGCAAGAGGTGAGCAAAATAAAAAATAGTGGTTTCCTAGAAGCGTCTCTGACATGAATCAGTGCACTCCTCTTACTGCTGTGGGATGCTGTGTGAGCAGTCAAGCCCTAAGAGGACTCCACTAACAGAAGTGCACGTGTGTGTTCCCTTATAAAATGAGTAACTCGGTGGCTTTTCCTGCACCGATACTTTAGCGGATCTTTATTCTTTTTAAGGAGCGTTAGTGCTTTTCATAAAAGAGAGATGACATTATTAGAACACAATAAAGCGAATGCTTAGGAATGTAGGTAACTTTCATCATATAAGTAGTCCCACAGAAGTCAACAAAGCTTTGTGTGCTCCACTGTTCGCAATTCCAGGCACTTGGTGCTATCTCTTTTTATTTTGGATCATTGAGGTTTATGTGAATTATGTTCACCCTAGAAATATATTATCTAAAGGTTTTTTTATATTTATATTGACACTTACAATATACAGTTATGTCATAGATTTTATGAATGCCAGAGAGCAAAGTACCTTTTCCAAATATACTGGCATTTATCATAAACTGACATCTCTGCAAACTGCTACTGTTTCTTTCACGTTCACATTTATTTTATCTGGGCTTAGTCCTGCAAACAATTACTTACCTCACTAATTTTATCCATGGAAGGATTCTCACAGTGGTCTGAGGGCCAAAACTTATATGTGTGAGCACTCTCCTCACAGAAGAGAGCTCTCTGAGTAAAAATTTCCACTTGAGGGACTTTCACATGAGACTTAAATCTAAGAATAGACTCCCTCATTCATATGTGTCAATCTTTCATTGGGAAGATACTTGAGGAAATAAACAGATAAATAAAATAAGAATGAATTGGCAGTGCATGCAGGTAGCTAGATTAATTTTTAAATACAGAAAAATTTAAGAATGAAGTTCAGGCTAATAGGTCACTGTAATGCCTACAGCTGGAGCATTAATTTTTTTTAACCCACATACAGACATACTCAGCAGATTTGATTTAACACAAATGTATGTGGTCACGTCTGAAAGTATACCAGACTTCATGAAATAGTAAAGAAGCATTTTTTATAGACTAGTATGGCAGGTTTCCTAGAGAAACCTGATAGGGCAGAAAAATATTTCACTCAGATTAAGAACACTTGGTGGGGTGAAGTGCATGATTGTGCACAAGCAGTTGAGGATAAAACTCACCCCTTGGTGAGTTCACCACCATGAACTTATTCATCCAGGGTGAATAAGGTCTGCACTGATGGCTTTAGGTTAGGGACGACTGCCTGGGGGGCATTCTGGCCACTGCATCCATCCTGACAGGAACAAAACAACCAACAAAAGGACTTTCACCGAACGTGACTCCTTGGGTTTAATAATGGTGCATGGATTTGGGCCATGCCATGCTTCTATCAGAGAGGTATTGCACAACTGGAGTTTTACAAATCACAAGTATTGAAATAAGAGAGGCTGAAGAGTTGAAAGCAGAAAAAAATACTGTTATAGCACATACATTGCCCAGAATATTAAACAATGTATGTATAATTACGTTTGAGATAAATACTTTGAAAATAAGCATACAGGTGATAATTTTAAATCCACTTTGTGGCAAAGTTGGATGGGGCAATTTGACAGTGGATAAATTCCCCAGGTAGGTAGCACCAGGACTGGTGTCTTCTCTCCACTTTCACACAGTTGCAGAGCAGAACACATGAAGACGATGCTGTTGTAAGGCAGCCTGTGATTCAAGAGCACAGTCTTAGGCTACCCAAAGGAAGGGTGGCCTGAGCTCTCCTGATAAAGAGAGTTTTCTTTGGCCCTCTCAAACCCAAAAGAGCAGCCACACGCGTCTATGGCACTTCTCTAGAAAGAAAAGTGCCTGCCCATTAGAATTCAAAGTCCAGAGGTTTGCACCACCCAACTGAGGGCCCCATTGTGTCCTGCGCAGCTGAAGAGAAGTCTATTCTGGCTGTGGAGTGAACACTGGGGACCTGATGAGAGCATCGGTGGCTGCAGAGGCAGAAGAGCTGAGCACGGCTGTACGAATGAATTGGGCAAACTGGAAGGTGGCCCCACAAAATGCAAGCCAGAAGGATGGAGGGGGACTTCAACAGTAGGGATGAGGGAGAAGATGCTATGGGAGGAAAAGAAGAGGGGAGGCAAAGTGAAGAAAAGCAGGGGCAAGGGATGAGGGAAACACCTCTGAAGGTAAAGCCTACCAGACTGGCAAAAAACCCAGCAATACAGAGCAAGAGGAAAAAATCAAAGTCCCAGGAAACAACAAATTACATCTGAGAAAATTAATAGAAACTTAGTAGAACCTAATAGAAAGATGAGTGATGTACACAAAACTGTAGGGATGGACCTGTCTGTGGCACCTGTGTTGGACCTGTGTTTAGCACAGATCTTTCTGTGAGGAAGCTGAGCGACAAATGTGAAGTCGCTGCTGGAAAACAGAAGACAGACCACGTGGCTGTTTACATTTCTGTATTGGTGCCAAATTTGAAGTGGGTGGGAGGTAAAGATAGTGTGGCCTCCAGTACTTTATGTCCCTCTCTGTAAATGTCTAAACCAGCCCTGACAGGGCTGACTTCTATTCTTAGCTCATAAAGAGTGATTGTTTTTGCCCGAGGAATGCACTAAAAAGCAGGTATTTCCAAAATACTCACTGAAGGCAGTAAGGCTGAATTTCCTCAAGGGACTGCAAAACCTCTGTACTTTGGACATCAGTTAATATAATTTTAGCGCTGTGAAGTACAGAGCTGATGCTTTTGGAGTTGGCCATCTCATCCTGCTTTGCATTGGTTTGAACGGAGATCATCAGGGGTGGATAGACATGAATCAAACTTGCCCAGTGTCTGTTTCTCCACCTTCATCCTGTGCTCCACCTGCCCCGTGCAGTAGGTCAGACTGGTGAACAGACCTCCTCTGGATAATATCAGAATTATCCTCTTTAGAGCCCGTCCAGGACATCCTCCCAGCCATGGTCGGGTGTTCACCAGCTCTATCCCCACCTGTATGGTCATCCCACCCCATCTCACAGCACAACCACGTTTCTTTGTTGTTACTTACAGAATCACAGAATCACATGGGATTGGAAGGGACCTCTGGAGATCATCCAGTCCAACCCCCCTGCCAAAGCAGGTCCACCCGGAGCAGGTCCCACAGGAACGTGTCCAGGAGGATTTTGAATGTCTTCAGAGAAGGATACTCCACCACCTCTCTGGGCAGCCTCTTCCAGGGCTTTGCCACCCTCAAAGGAAAGAAGTTCCTCCTCAAGTGTAGGTGGAACTTCTTACGTTCAAGTTTGTGCCCATTTCCTCTTGTCCTGTCCCTGGGCACCACTGAAAAAAGACCAGCCCCGTCCTCTTGACACCCACCCTTGAGGTATTTATAGGTGTTGATCAGATCCTCCCTCAGTCTTCTCCAGACCAAAAAGACCCAAGTCCCTCAGCCTTTCCTCGTAAGAGAGATGCTTCAGGCCCCTCATCATCTTCGTAGCCCTCTGTTGTACTGTCTCCAGCAGTTACACAAGGACCTTCAGCGTAATGCATGAGCGTTAACAAATCAAACACTCTGACAGTCTTGCAAGGCAATAAATGTTGCCGTTTGCATTTATTTCAGTGGACATGAACCTGATTTACCAGATTGAATCTGGTCTCACAAAGCAGACCTTCACAAAGAAGTCTCTGGCAGGGCTGAGAGCAAACCCCAGGTCCTACATATTTGTCGAATCATTTTCCTTATTTTTGGTCTTAGGGGCAAAAAAAAAAAAATGAACACGGTATGTACTTGGGAGAAAATAATTTGTTACAATGAACGTTGCATGTATCAGAAAACCCATTCTCAACACTTACAGCAAGTTATTACTCCAAAACCCACCAAAAACCATGGCAAGAAAGTTCTGTTCATTTCCTCTCCAACACAGCAAAGCACTTAAGCCTGCCTGCATCTTTAACTTTGAGAACACACTTTAAGCTTATCCTGCCACTGAGTTCATCTCTGATTTGCTGCAAAGTACTCAGTGTCTTGCAGGATCGCTCCAGTGATTTTGCCTGGATTTTTAATATTCCATTTCAGAGTCTAATTCTGCAATTTTCACCCACCTTACATGTCATTGACTGAATAAGTAGTGCTGGTGAAGACTATTCACAGGAGTACTAGAGAAGTAAGTAAAAAATGGCATATTCAAAATCTTATTAAATGATTCATTGTAACCAACATAGTAATATTTTATCTTAGTGGCTTTTTATTTTGCTTTATTTAGTATCTTTCGTAATAAAGAAGGAGAAATGAAAACTCAAACTTTATAAATTGTGGCTGGGGGTGTTTTTGCTTAAGCTTTGC
This sequence comes from Calidris pygmaea, assembly GCA_003697955.1. Taxonomy (NCBI): domain Eukaryota; kingdom Metazoa; phylum Chordata; class Aves; order Charadriiformes; family Scolopacidae; genus Calidris; species Calidris pygmaea. The sequence continues at coordinate 137,211 of QJSC01024132.1, forward strand.
AAGAATGAGTCTGTTGTTTTATATCATGCTTCAAATTTTCTTGCATATTATTCATTTTTTTTATAGTAGCAGTGTAGCAATACATGAAAAACATAAAATATTGCTTATAGATACAAAGATTTTGAGGATACTGCATATATTTATATGCATATTTGTATATAATATAGTAAGTATAGAGAAAGAGAAAGATATGTATCTATGTGTGTGTATTTACATATTTACTAGGATATTGCATATATACATATATGTATGACTATACAATGACATTAGTAGGCATGTGGTTGTGTATATATGTAATTTCTTTTAAAAAAAAATCTGATTTTTTTTAAACGCTTTGGGACAGATCTTTTTGCCTTCAAATAAAATAGAGCTAAAAAGGAGACATTATCACAATATTTATTTTGAAAATGCTTCAATAACCTCTTCAAATGACTGCACATATGCAAGCTACTTAAAGCATAAAATATACAGAAATTTGGGCTAATTCTCTCTGGAATTTGAAGGCTGCAGTACTACTGACTGGGCAACAAAAGAGTTTTCAAAAAGTGGTTATCTTAATAATCTGTATACCGGTCTCATACCAACAATCACGTATCTAAACACATGAAATACATTAAATGATAGCACTATATACAGGCACCCCGTGGTATATTTTATTTATATAGGATACTAATGTACGTTATGACCTCATAGCATACCTACAATAATTAGCATCTGCTAAAAAGCACTTTCAGCTGCTGTTTTTAGCGATCTTATAATTGTGTATATAACCAGAAACTCTTCAAGGGCTGCATAATGACCTATGAAATAGTGCAGCTGTACTTTGCATAATTTTCAAATATAAATTATTGTATTAGCTATAGTTCTAAAAATGTATTTAACTGTCCTGCAATTGATACAAAATTTAGATTCTGTTATAAAAAAGCTCACTTTTTTTTGTTAAGAAAAATATGATCTCGTAGTTGAGAAATACACTAATATTGGCCTTATGCTATTGAACAGCAGCACTGGCTTTTAGTGACATCATTTAACTCTTTTGCCCTTCCTTGAAAATAGCTGAAGGGCCGCTACTTAGTTTAATAACAAAAACACCACAATCAAAAATTTTTGGTACTGAATGAGCAGCTTCACAGAAATAGCACAAACATCACAACAGTGGGCTTCTGAATAGTAAGCACAGTACCAAATAATATCATGAGGTTTCTTACTAAAAGTAGGGTTTTTTTTGCCTGTAGTCTCTCTGAGCCTGCAGAAGCATTTCTCAAATAAAGACATTTAATTTTGATAGGTCTCATATCATAAAAACCTGACAAAACACTAGGCCAATATGTGTTGAAAAGGTAACGCTAATCCTCATAATAGAGAAAGGTACTTTTTAATTTCTGTGAAAAAAATAAAAATAATGATGTGTGGTGACAATACTAAAAATTGGAAAAATGAAACAAGGCATACATTCACTGAGATCCCAGGGGATGGAGTCCTGGTGAAATATGTTTTGCTTTTGCAATTCAAATGCACCATAAACACTTTTTCTTCTTCTTGCCACCTAGATAGGTGAAAGCCAGTATATGGAAATAAATACACTGAAATCAAAGTTCTGGTAAATGTAACATAAAAACAGCATTTTAGGCTGTTAGGGATGCAGTGTTACATGCCAGTATTCATAAAACTGAGTGTTGTTATATACTTCATATATTTATGCTTTTTGTTTCTATAGCAGAGTATACTTGGAAAGGAGCCAAACTTGGCAAAAAATTCTCAAGTCATCCTTGTACAAAATTCGTCTGTCCAAAGCAGAAAATATAAAGGGGTTTTTTTTGGAAAATTCCTTTTTAAAAATTACATACTTCTCCATACAACATACTGTGTGTATCCTTCTGTGTCGTTGTCTTCTAGCTACCTTTGTCAAACGTCCACCTGTGTTTTCAAAGGTAGGGACTGACTATGGATCTTTCTTGTCCAGGTTCTATGCGCGCCTTGCAGAACGGAAAACAAATTATTCAATTAACATTTTCTTGGTTTTTTTAGAGTATTAACACTGAAAATATCCTCTACCGGTATCCTGAGGTTGACAGACAGCTAAACGCAGCATAAACAAAGAAAAGCTTTGTGTTGTCTACGTACAGCACACCCTTCTGCAGATGGCTGATTACTTACAGCGATGAAAATAATTGTGGCATCATGCCTGCCAAACTTCCCGTCAGGTAAATATGTCCACGTGTCTGTGCAAGAAACACCTGATAGGTGTTCCAAGTGTTTGACTTCTTCTCATGTACACTCAGCTATGAGAACATAAAATCACTGGCACCAAAATAAAAACATTTCTACGTAATATCCATCTATACCTTCATCTTATGAGTGTAAGCATTTAAATAACCTCCAGCCTCCAAATTATCTACTAATATAAATTTAGCAAAAAGCTTTATGTGTATTTTGCCCCGATTCATTGTTCTGGTGATGCACATTCCAGCACACAAGCTCACATGGGTTTAAGCGTATCTTTACATTAAAACATGCCTAACGCGGGGCCAAATCCTGAGTCCTTGCTGAGGATGGAATTCTACAAGACACTTTACACAAGTTCCCATTGTTTAAAGCTAAACCTTCCCTTGCAGACAGTGTAGTTTACAGGCTTGGTCACCAACGCCTTAACTCTTCAAAATGCAGATTCCCATCGGCTCCACCAGAAATTGGATATGCAAAAAATTTTTGGATCAGGACCCTGATTAAAGGCCACCTTGCTGTGAGTGCAGAGGGATGAAGCAGGATGGGAGGACCAGTCTGTGAGCCCAAAGGCTCTCAGAGCAAGCAGCCTTTGGCCCCTCCAGACGTGCTGCTGAAATTGGTGGAGCTGCTCGTGAAGGAGAGCATCGTTTGGGGAGAAGAGCTTGTATCCTGTTCTTGGGAGTAACTTGGGGCCACCACACGCTGGTGTTGGACCCGAAGTTTGGCTGAGTTTGATGACACACAAAGGCCCATGTGGTTGCTCATCCAAAAATCTGTCTTCATCCACGCAATTCTATTAGTAGGGTGTGTAAGTGAACACTTTGGACAGAAGTGGTGCAATATTGTCAATACCAGCGTTTTCAAAGTACGGTCTGTGGGCTCTGGCGGTGGCCGTTGGCAGAGCTGTTGCAAACAATACGTTTTTTGGCAATCACAGTTCGCCAGGTTCATGGCCAGACGTCTAAAAACACCACAGAAAACACCACCTCACCCACGCCACGTTCTTCCCCTTAAAAAAAAAAAACCCAACAACAACCCAACACAAACAACCGGAGCGCCCTAGGCAGCCGTCCCTTGGTGGCGGGACCTCGTTGGGGGCCAACCAACGCAGGTGTTAACGAGGCCTAATCTCCCCCCTTTTGTGTCTGTTTCTTCATTAGGCTCTAACGGTGCTTCTGCCCGGGCGCTGGAGGTTTGATGAGAAGATGGTATGACAGGCTTGGCTTCTCCCCCTGCAGCTGGCAACCCCCCCCCCTCCCCAATGCCAGAAGCCGGAGCCGGCTGCGGCGGGGAGAGAGGAGAAGCTCCTCCAGAGCAGGGTCTGAACCGTCAGTTTCCCACCCGCCTCCCAGAGCCCGGCTCCCTCCCCGAAGCCCCTTAATGAGAAGGGGAGGACAATGCCAGTATTGTTGTTTCCCTTCGGGACCTGGTGGAAAGAACAATCGCTGTTTACCCAAGCAGCCGCGCTGCCCAAACCCTGCCGATAATTACTTCTAGAGCCTCTGATTAACTCTGCTCCCCGCTTTCGGCACAAAACCGCTATTGAGCCAGGGGCAGGACAACCTTTTTGCCTCTCCTGGTCTTTTAAGAGTTTGCTGGAACGTCGCCCGGGCCTCCTTTGGGGTGCAGAAGTGAGGATGCTCCTGAACCCGCCCCGGGCTCACCTGCGTGGGGTGAGGGGATGAGGAACCCACCCCCACGGCACGGTGCTGGAAATGCAACCCTTTCCCTCCCTCCCCCCTCCAAAAAAAAAAAAAATAGACCATTTTGGAGAAGCACTCCTTCAGTTTCTCACTCCTGGCTTCCTTTACAACTGTCAGTAAAAATAAAAATTAAAAATAATAATAATAAAATAAATAAACAAACAAACAAACCAAAAAAAGGTTCTAATTAGCATGGGCTTCTCTCAGCAGTTTTATCTTGGCTCAATTTCTGCGGCGAAGGTACGCATCACGAAACGGCTGGCAAACCCCATGAGCATCACGAAAGAGGCACCAGGGACTTTGCTCTGCTTTTTTGTAAACCCAGCAAAAAAAACCCCAAAAAAACCCGGAACTGTTGCTGCTGAGGCTATTTCTAGGATACGGGTAGTAATTTTAGTCTGTCAAGCCATTTGGTCTTTCCTCACCCGCCTCCCTTCATAGTCATTGTGTCCTCCCCCCTCACACACACCATGCAGTCTGCTGCCAGCCCTATGCAAAACACCATCATGAATATGCGTAATTATGGAGATTCATGGTAATTTCTCAGGGTTATCCGATGTGACGTTTATAGGACAGCAGCATGCATCAATTTAAATGGGAGTGACAAATATCTTATCCTTTTTATTTCTGTGGTATTTTTAATATTTCCTTGGTCTCTCCTGGGAGCAGTGCGAACCGGTAGGAATTTGAACAAAATATTTTACAAATCAAACACTTTACCAGCGTGCTACTTTTTAAAGCTCCAGGTTTTTAATGTATATGTGGTGTGTGTGCATGCGTGTTAGCTTGTCTTACCTTAGTGTCAGTTACGTGAAATGAGCAGAAGTATTTCTGTAGATATTTTACATGTTATTTTTTCATTATCTACACGCAACAATAGAGAGTAAAATCTCCCTTCTATTGGACCGCTTTCTGAAGATTAGTTTGATCTGTCTAATTGCTTCAATAATCTGATTACCCACCTGACAGATTGATTTAGCAGGCATTTCTTCTAATTTTGATTTTAAGCACAGACTTTTAAAACTATGACATTAAATAATTTGCTGTTAACAATGGCGAATTGCAATTGTGTTCCAGATCTGTTGTACCTCCTAGATGTTTGGATATGTTGCTTATTAGAGAAATTAATTGGGATCTAGTCTAAAAATGTACTGTTTATAATGATTACTAACTGTGGACATTTTTCTTCTTCGTAGTTTGAGTGGCTAGCATATCTTCTAGACCTTCAAATTCATTACATGATTTCATTTGAGATCAGTAAGGTTATTTGTACATAAAGCTGCAATGCACTGCAAGGCCTCAAAATATCAGTGGATATTCACCACACATTAGTGTGCAACAGCAAGATTGAGAAATCCAACTTTTTACAGAAACAATAGTAAAATTGTCTGCTATACTTCAAATTGCAGTATTACTGGATATTGGTATAGAGTTAATTAACTTGACCTAAAAAAATCTGTGTTATTTACATTACCACATGACTCAAAATATTCACAAAATATGCAGCATCAGTACTGTCTGAATCCTTCAGTCTTAACAGAAATTATTCTTTGGTTATATACCTAAGCAGAAAAAGTGTTGCAGGCCACATTAAAGAGAAAACATAACACTCTAATTTTAATTGTCTATGTAGTAGTAGAACTTAGTTCTTAGTAGAACTTATTTGATCTTCATAAATTTTGAATGCATTTCACTGTCTTTCTTAAATTCATAAATACACTGCTGCGTTTGCTTTTAGAAAATAGATGTACTTATTGCTTTATTTATCAGTTTTTTTAAGCTGTTTTTTATGGTGTTTTTAATGGACATAAGCTCCATCCCATCCTCCATATGTAACACTATAGCGGAAGAGGAGCTCACTGAAAAGACAACACATTTAATTGGGGAAATTAGACATAAGTGTTTTCTCCGGTTGCTCAGAGTGTGTATTTTGCATTTGGCAGCCACAGAAGGAGCATCTAAGTTCTGCCCCATGTTCTCAAAGGGTCTGTGCCTGGAGACCCCCACATACCCACTGAGAGATGTCCTGCAAAAGGTGCTCAGCACCTGGGAGACTTGGGGGCCAAACCAAACAGCAGGGCATGGCTTCCATTTGATCTAAATCACCACAACCTCATTGAATGAATTGTTGCAGGAAAACACTAGGTCTTCATACCTACATGGTCTAGGTGCCTATTTTTGATGTCAGCACACCCTAACTCTTGTAGGATCAGCCTTGAGCTTGTGTTTGTCCTCTGCTCTCACCACTCAGGCCAAGCAAAGTTTCAAAAGCTGTTGAGTGAAGACCAGAGATTTGGGATCCGCGTTTAAGTGGATCTGCCAGCTAAGGCCCTGATCCTGCAATCCACTAAGCAGCTCAGAGACGGCACTTGACACCCTTCAGGCATCAGAGTTACTGGAGGAGATGTGTGGAGAGTAGCACCTCGAGAAAACTGTAACATCTTCCTCTAAATTAGTGACAAGTCAAAGCATTGCACAAGCTCTCATTAAGAATGCCTGCTTTCTAAAAAAAATCCATTAAATTAAATAAATTCATTAAAATATTGGGTTATAGGTTTTTATCCCAACCAGCTATTAAGACTGGAGTGCTAAACATCACCAAAATATTTTATGAAGCCTTCTTAACATGCTCTTTTTCATGCTGTGTTATAAATTCACTACATGCATGCATACATGTAACAGTTGCTTGCATTTTTCGTTCTGCTTGAAAAATACTAACTGATCCATAGAACAGGTCAAAAATTGCACCTCCCTACATGAAGACAGAAAGGTGCACAGTCCTTCTCCCATAGCTTTTCAAGGATTGTTTTAACCTGCCTTTAAAACCGTGACCTATAATTTTATTTATGGGAAGTAAACTTCCGGAATTAAATGGGCACATTTTCAAAACGCCACGCGGTGGGTGTGATGGATATTTTGTTTTGAATTGCGAAGGAGCCAAATACAATAATTTGGTGGCAAACATCTGTCCGGTAATCACGTGAGATAAATTCAAAAGAAATGCAGGAAAGGTATTTATTTACTGTTGGTGCTAAGCCAGACTTTATTTATCTTAGGAGATTTTTCTCATCTATGAGTGGAAAACAAACTTTCCTTCGAGAGGTCTGCGAACAGAATAATAAATGTCAGGCCTAAATCCCGTATGGAAATCCGCCGGGTTTAATCCTGGATATTCTCTGGGATGCAAATGGGGGCGGGAGGTTTCCCCCCGTCCTGCTGTCACACCAGCAGCCAATGTGCCGGGCTGGGGGCACCCTCTACATGCTGCTGCCCCCTCTCCCCCACCTCCCCCTCGCCCCAAGACTGGGTCTCAGCTGCCTGCCTTTCGACAGAGAAACCACAGACTCGGGAAACATATCAGTAATAGCGCCCTGTAAATTAACTTGACATTTGGGGAAAAAAAAAAAAAAAAAGGAAAAAACCCCACAAAACACCCTGCCCCCCCAAAAAACCCTAAAAGCTGACAAAAGACATTGGAAACAAAAGCCACTCAGGACCCTCACTACATCTGGCGTGGATGTAAGAGATCTGGAAGGTGGTTATTCTCCGGCAAGCAACACACTCAGCCCTGCACGTCTTTGTTAAGACAACTCGGTCACTCTTTGTTAAAGCCACAGCATCCGTCAAGTAAACAAAAAAAAACCAAAAAAAATAATACCCTAATACTTCCACAAAACAGCCACCGTGCAGCCAGATAATGCCGAGGAGGTGCACTGCTAGCTGTGGGCTTGGCTTCCCCTTACGTCCCTAAAACTGTAATTTTTAAAAATAGGCAGCTGTTGAAAGATAAATTGGAACTATTAATTTGCCACTAATAAGGTGTGCTACATAACTAAGATATAAATAATTTAATGCCAGTATTTTATGATTGGCAAGCGGGCCGTTAAACACGTGAGGCAGGCAAACATCCCCTGCGTCTTGAAAGCATCATTAAAGTAAACGTTTTATTTTTTTCCCTCTACTTGAAGCCACAAACCTTTTTTCCTCCTTAATTATTTGTGTGTGTGTGTGTGTGTGTGTGTCAAAAAGTACTTGAATCAAAGACAAGCTATTGATGGGATATCAGCTGCTTCCCCGGCTCCGCTTGCAATATCGATGGGATGCAGGGAGAGAGGGAGCGTATTTAAGCTATTAGACATGCAGGAATGTTATTATGCTTTATTGTGTCTGCCTGTCCCCACCTCCCTCCCTCCCTCCCTCCCTCTCCACCCCCCACACCTCTCCCTCCTTCCTCCCGCCTTTCACACGCGCTCACATACATACATACATACGTGCATACATAAGAACATAACACACACACACACACACACACACGCTCCCCCCTCTGCAGAGCTGGCAACACTGCATCCCTCAAACGCCTGGACTTGTGCTTTACAAGCGAAGGAGTGTACCGGTAAAATGCATAATCTTAGCATCCCTGCTTTTTGATATTCATGGCTTTATTTACAAGTCCCTGTGTTCTACTCTTTTCTTTTTTTTTTCTTTTTTTTTCATCTTCCCACCCCCCCTAGCCCCGTTTCTACGGTTTATACTGCTGGCGTGCCTATATTCCTGTGGGAATTTCAAATAAGAATCAAGATATAACTAGCAAATATTCCGTAATGCAACCTGCATTTCCATAATTCAGCTGTTTGTTGTGGTGGTTTTTTTAAAGAGACAATTTTAAGAGGTTTATGGACTTAACAGATATACGAAGAGTGTTTTGATTGGCTTTTCCAGTGCTTCAACTACTTAAGGTTCTGTTTCTGTAAAATGGCTGCAATAAAATGAATTTATGTACACATATACGCTTGTGTATATGTAAATACATTTGGAATGAAAAAGTTCGTAAATCCTTGTCAATTGTGCTGATTAAGCCCTACACTTTGACATTGGCAGTGTCAAGATTCCTCACAGAAGTGTTAAAATGCTAAAGGAGTTATTCTTTTTAGTTTTTCTTTCAGTAGCAAGTAAAGACAGGATTTAACTAGTTCAAAGGAAGTCATTCATACTTAGCTAATTTTCACTTCTTTAACACAGCCTTTCACTAGCAAGTTTTATAATTGCCAAATGGACATTTCTGTCTTGTAAACAGAACAATATAGTCCATTTCATCAATGATTTATTTTTTAAATATTTACAGAAAAGGGCTTGAGTCTGCGGGTTCTTGCACACCAGTAACCACACTTACCTGTGCAAACCTCTCAGAATCAATGGTTACTCATTCAAGAGCAGTTTCTTGTAAGTAAATTTGCTGAATCGGGCTATAAAATTAAAAAATAATTTCTATATGCTATTTACTATTTTGGTGAATTTCCCCCTCTCCCCCTTCTTTTTTTTTCTCAAAATCCACTTGTGAACGAATAATTGACAATTAATACTTTTCCAAAAGCTGGTATAAATTTCCTTTACCAAGGTACAACAATAAAAATAATACAACATGAACTTACCATGTGTGGCACCTACACTTTTCCCCCTTTTAATTTGAAGCAACAAGATATTCCTCATAAATTCGCCATAACTAGAATAGTATTGCCCTTAATGTGGACAGGCAATCCATGTTATTAGAAGCAAATAGTGTCATTCAAAAAGATAGTAAATTTGCAGTCAGATGCAAAACAATTCACATTTACATTATTCTGTCTGGGGTTCAAGGTTTTGTTTTCTTCTCTAAGTAACCGTGGTGTTTTTGCAAGACATTGCCTCAGTAGTGAAGCAATTTAGAGTGGAGGATATTTTTAGACTACATTCATTTAAAGGAGGGGGAGGGAAAGGCCTCGCAGTAAGATATACATGTATTTGTAATTCATATTGTTGCTGTGCTTCTATTGTACGCCGAGCTTCCATCATGGCTGAGGTGGGGAGCTGGCACCCAGGCAGTGCAGCAGGACAAGGAAAAAAAATAATCCTCACCAAAACCACAAATTGTGGGGTTTCTCCCTCTATTATCTCCCTGCTATTATCCCCACTAATTATTACCGTGCTGCTTCTAGTTTAAAAAAATAAAAAAAAGTAAATAGCTGAGGCTAGGAAGGTATATCTCGACAGTCTGTTAAATAACGTTATTAATCCTTTTTGGTCCAAAACAGAGATCTTTTCATTCTGGTCTTTCAAGAGCCTCAGTCTACACATTCAAAGAGATAACAGAAAAATGAGCTGGAATGTGCAAGCATTAAACATTTAAATTCTCTACTCCTTGGTCATTATACTGATGGCCATATTTTACATCTTCCCCTCCCCCACCATACTTTTGCTGATTTCACCTCATTTGCATGCCCTTATTATGCATATAGCCTTTGTTCTTCTGATATAGAGTACAGCACAGTGACAAAGCAAAACCTATATACAGAGACAACCTTTTCTCTCTTTTAAAATTGTTCCAGCCACCCGATATTAGCATTTGATTTATCAACACAATTCAATATTAAATCAGATGCATGTTCTTGCTTATAAAATGCTAAGAGATTTACTATTGCTTAAGAAAATGAAAAGTCAATGTCTACACTGCCTCCAAAAACCTTTTGCTTTAATAACACATTCAGGTTTTCTGTTGATAACAGTTTAAGCAAACACGCTAGCAGTAGGTAACAATTAAGAAGTTTATTTATGACAAGTGAGATATCTGCTATATGTCTAGCTACATGGATCTTGATAAGGTGATATTATAAAACACTGAATTTGACAGATAAGGCTCAACGTGGACAGCCAGCCTTCGATTCCAAGGGTTCCTGCTTGCCTTGCATCTTAAAACAAAGAGACTGGATCCCCTAAGTGTGTTATTACTTTCCTGTTGTTCTTATACTGTACCAAGTGTATTGCAGTGCTATGGAAATTTGAGGCTGATTGATCCAGCTTTATCCACTGATTGCAGCGGATCTGCCAACCAGAGGGAAGGTTGCAGAATCAGTTCCTTGGTTTCTGTCCAAAAGTAGGTGATAGAGGGTTTAATGTCGCCCCCTTGAAAGGGAAAGGTAAATTCCCACTGGCTGCCACAGGAAGACACATGGGCCCACCTTGACAGAAGCATGATTTCACTTTAAAAGAAGGGGAAAAAAAGAAAAGAAAAAAGAAAAAAAAAAAAAGTCTTTGCTTTCTGTAGAATCTTAGGATGTAAAAGGAAGGAATAATTTCACTGTTTTAGCTTTATCTTGCATGATGCCTAGTACTTTGCCTTCTGTAAGATTCCTATGTGGGACATTAACCATTCTGTTTCTAATCTGTGTAAAAATGATGGAATTAATCAAATACAAAATCATTAAACTTTTTTTTAAAACAAGAATTATTCTAGTAACACTAGGTTGTTATAATACCACCATTATCACCTTCCTGCTAGAAACCAGAAGCCAAAAATAATTCTCTGCCCCAAAGGAGTGAGGTCTCACGCTAGTCTTAAAGAACACAATTCTCTCCTCATCACCTTGTTTCAGAGCATCTCCCAGCAGAGGGATTGGTTACACCTCATCAATATGATGCAGCATAAATAAAATAGCTCCATAATTCAAGGGAGGAAACATCCTCAGCGTTACCTGTGAGGATGTGCCTGTGCCTTCCTGGGAGCCGCCACTAGTACTCAGTTCAGACAGGGATATTCGGTGCACACTTTTAAATAAAATAACGAGCTGTGTGGTGCTCTTAATTGTTACTTTCCCTTCGTTCCAAATATTTCTTGCACTGATTAATCGGGTCGTCCTTCATAGGTGGGAAGCAGCGGTTGTTTCCGTTCTTACAGGATTTATTTTGTAAGGGCCATAGCCCGTAAAAACTGGAAGATACATCCTAGGACTATGCACGTGGGGGCTCAGAGCTGTCAAAGCATCACACAAACCACCAAACCCTCAGTGAGCTCTGCTCACACGTTCGTCCTGTCTCTCCCAAACTAAAACCTTGTTCTCCATGCGATAGTTTCACGGAGGTTACAAATGACATTTAGAAAATCTGGTCCTAAAGGCTTTGTCTTGGCATGCATATTCTTGTGCTAGCTTTCTGCCTCACGGTTGGTTGAGCGGCTGTCTGCAAAAAACACCATGTTGAGCTTCCTCTGCAGAAGATCAGAGCTCCTTCTTGTTGGTTGCCTCATGTGAACCCTCACCAAGGACGAAGAGGTGACCCTCAACATGACCTGCTTCACTCTGGTGTCTCGCTGGGAAGTCTAGGCGTGTTCATCATCCTACTATAAAATGCCATTTTTACAGATCTTTAGTCTGAGGTGGCTAAGAATCCTTTCTGGATCTCACCCTAGACATTTTTTCTATATAGGAAAAATAAGATCAAATTCAAGCGTTATGGCTAGAGATTTTGGGAGTGGGTTTCCACCTGAATAAAGTCAGCAGGTCGGTCAATATGTAAATAACTGGAGAAGAACTCAGCCTATGATAATTTAAATATTGTGATACTTGTTCATCTTCATCCAGTGAGGGATGCCTGGACATTATCCTCAACTGAGTGCTTGTGGAAAACCCTTGGAACAGAAAAACACAGTAAAGTTGTGAAGTGCCTTGGCATTGCTCTTGGGGTATGAGGCTCCTGGTCAGTCACACAAGCTTTCCACCAGTGAACATCCCGCTCCTAGACGTTGAAAGAGATGTCCTCCAGAATTTCAAAGATCCACAGGTACTCCATATCGAAATATTTAACTTATGCAGCCTTTTCAGTGGTGCTGTTTCATACAAGTGCACTGTCCAGGATGGCACACCTGCAAGCTTAGGAAGAGCAAGCTCCTGGGAACGATGTTGACGGGATGCTTTCCCTCTATAGACAATTATGAAGCTGACAGAGATCAGTCGGTTGAGGAAGATTTTTAAAGGAAACATGGCTATAAGTCATGACACTCTTCCAGGATGGCATTTTTTTTAAATAAACCAGAGATGAGGAAAACAGGCCTAAAGGTAGCCCATTCATAAACTTTACCTTCCCATACCCACTCAAGTCCCTACCACAAACTTATGAGACAGAGAAAGTAACTGTCTCTTCCAGTATGCAGTGCTTATGAAGAGTTTCCTAGAAGACTGTCAGGTGTGGAAATATAGTAACAGAGGAAAAATATCTAATCTGTAACAAGACTCTTGCTTGGGGCTTCACCTGTTTGGGAAATATTACATGTGTGTACACTGATTAACAAATTGGGTAGTGTTGCTACCAAACAAACAGCGAGTTACCAGGGTGATAGATAAAGGGTTGTGCCCAAGGTGGTGTCATCTTTCTTTGCAGGGACTTGAAGGGGACTAAATAAGTCACTAGAGTTTATACAGCCCATAGTGGAAGCATATAGAGTAGAGCGGATATATAAAAAAGAGATAATACAATTTTATATATATGTTATAATTAATAGAAATAAACATCTTTGCAAATTGTTATATATATAGTTATATTAGTTATTTAGCCACTTGATAATTGACTGTAATAGTTATTTCTAAAATAATTATTTCTAAATCAGTAGCCTTATTTGGCTATGTAAGTAACATAAGATGTTTCCTGTCTCTGACTGGGCTTATGCTATTTTTGCAATGAGGTTTTTAACACTCATGACTATGAATGAAAAGTTTTCATATTGTGAATGTTTGGTAATATTTGTTTAAAATTTTCTGTTACAGTGACTATTTCCTCCAGTAAACTACTGTCTCAGAATATTTAAACAAAGAAGAGTGGAGCCAATTACAGTGAATCACTCGAAAATATGAACAAACATTTCTTGACAACGGTGCGAGGAATTCACCAGCCTTTAATGCAGAAGGGAGGTAATAGCTGTAAGCACTGGAAGTCATCTTTGCAGCTTTCAGCAGCTTGTGAAAAAGGAGGTAAATCCGTTTGGGTTGGGTTTGGTTTATTCACTGGGTGAATTCACTCTGCTTGTACTGACTGACCTGCTCTGGGATTGTTGCTGTTAGTTTTGGGAGGCTCAGGCTGCTTTCACCCTACCTTCTGTCAGTGGTGGTGGTGGGTAGAAGCAATGTTTAAGTTTTAGCTGTCAAAACCTGATCTTTGTTTATATATGTACAAATATTCATCCAGATGCATACATTTTCATGTTATAACCAAATAAAAGCTTTTTCTTTATTTTGAAATTTGCAAAAAAAAAAAAAAAAAAATAATTTGTATTGCACAATATATTAGAAAGAACATTGTATAAGAGCAAATGATGTTGTTTTCATGCAAGTGGTTGTTAACATTTTTCTGAAGTCAGAAGTAGGTATTTTTATTCACAAAATGCTACTGTTTCCCTATAGTGATGAATAAATTGTAGCCTGGTATTAGCTTGGATTCAAACTGGGCCTTTAACACTTCCACTCTCATTACTCAGAAGTTCAAACTAATGGTGGCTGAGCTGTCAACAAAAAACATGGTGCTGTGGCACTTGGGACGCTAATGGATTTGGAATTAGTAAACCTCTGTCAATGGCTTTCCTATTGCTTTAGCTCTACACCACGTCTTGAACGGGATATATAAGCAACACAATATTTTTAACAATTTGATAAAAGCATTTTAGAACAGAGAAGGAGCTGAAATACTGAAACCAGTGTCTCTGAAAATTAGAACCAGACTCGCAATCTTCAGACAGAGCTCTCTAAGGGTATTCTTGCAGCCCCATGCTTTAAAATGCACCATATTCTGTTGTCTCCTAGTTTTATTTCCATACATACATATATATATGTTTATAGCACTGCCACCGTGGCTAAGGGAGTTATATATAACATCTAAGGGGGAAAAAAAAACAACACAAGCTTTAAAAAGTTGATTTACGAAAGGAAAGCACACTCAGGTGTGATTCAGGAAACAAAAAGTCTGTTCTCATTTCTTTTCCACTGTGCTCAGAAGAATTCCACTCAGTTTATAGCCCTTATTTCTCAGTATGATACTCCCTTCACAGGTAGTCCAGAAAAGAAAGAGAAAACAAAAAAAATACCCACTTTGCAAATAAAATTCCCATAGGGTTACAACTCTGGTAGGGGCTCCAGGGCTGCCAAGCCCACCCCAAGTTCCAGCAGCCCCCCTGCCTGGTGTTTCTCTGCAGTCTCTGCTGCATAACCTGGTGGCAAAGCACGTGTCACCTCTCCCTCCGAGAGCTGCCCACGTACAGGAAAGTGTCTGACCCTGGGTTACCGGTTACTCTGTCGGCTCAAATGAAAGGAAACCCGCGCCACGGCTTTGAAGATCTTGCCTTCAAACTCCGCTGGTTGAATAAGTGGGAAAAACGGTATGTGACAGTGTCAGAATGGCTTCAAAGCAGGCTTTAATTCTTACACTTCCAAACTTTCAAAAGCTCGACTGCACAATTCTCCTCTAGTGAAACTTTTGGTGTATCGACTTACAACAGAACTCCCAAACTTACAACTTTCCAAGGTTTTCATGCAAGGAGAAAGGCTTGCTTTTTTATCTTTGCCGCATATACTCCAATGCACCACATGCTTTTTCTGTAAAGTGATGACAAAAGGACTGCCAGTTCAAGTAACATGTAGACCCTGGAAGAACTATAACACCATTTACAACTGATTGTGCTGGTCAGTTAATTAAAACTGAACAGCATTTGTGACGTGAAACAACAGGTAGAGAAGTGATTTTAGGGTTGCTGCTGATAGGTATTTTACCATTTGTTCTCATGGTTACTAGAACCTACCACTTTCAGCACAGGAAAGGTGGTTTCATAGATTAACAGTCATAGAACTGTCTAGATTGGAAGGGACCTTTAAAATCATTGAGTCCAACCATCAGCCTTACACTGCCAAAACCATAAGCACCACGTCCCTCAGCACCACTTCCACCTGTCTTTTAAATACCTCCAGGCGTGGCTATTCCACCACTTTCCCAGGCAGCCTGTTCCAAGGCTGTTTCAACACAGGGACGTTTTGTTGCATAAAGAAGCACAAAAGCAGTGAGTGGTAGGCTGTAGCAGTGGTGGTGGCAGAAGAGTGGAAGATGCTGTCAATAGAGCTTTGCTCAGGTCCCTTACTTTAAAAAAAAAAAAAAAAAAAGAAAAAAGAAACAAGAAAAAAAGTAGCTTTTTTATTTGGGACACACTCAGCTCTCCCTGCCTGTGCCTACCACAAATTTACTACCAGCCTCTGACCTATTTGGCAGAACCAGAAGAGAAGTCAGAACGAATGAGGTACATAGATTAAGTTGGCCTGGACCCAGGCCTGGCCACCTAAATCCTTGTGCCTGTCCTTGTTATTGGCTGCCTCTGGGTCTTACGACTGCAGAGAAAGTCAGAACCAGCCCCCACCACCAGGGATGGTCTAAGAAAAGACCAGGGTGAGCAATAACATTGATCTCATTAATACTGTTATAGAGTGGTGTTACAAATACAAATGCTTAAGAGATTAAGCTCTTTTTTTTTTTTTTTTAAATTTCAAATTAATAGAATATTGTTTAAATTAACTAAGAAATTGACAGGGCCTTTGTGTTACAGAATAATGTAAGCTTTAAGAAAACCTCTCCAAACAACATGAGCATTTCATTTACTTCTAGAATTACAGACCACCAGAAATTAGAGGGGGATGTGCATATATATGTATATAAACACATAATTATGCGCATAATTCCTCTTAATGAAAAACGTATATATGTACTCTGACAAATTTTGACATGGCAGCAAGTATTCAATGAGGAAGTTATTGGGAAATGAAGCAGCATTTGTCTTTAAGAGATGCTAAGAAACCTTTAAATCTCGCAAGTGTGTTCTAGTACGTAAGACATTTATTAATTTTATATTAACTTGTATATACATGAGTTTTGATAACTGAAAGAAATAACTGACAAACTTGTAAAATACATCTTTGTTCAAGTTTTTTCTTAAAATGTGTTTGATTTTTGTCGTCTGTATTTTTGGAGTCAGGATTTCTTTACTATTAAGAACCTAGATTTTCAACACCCTGTTTACAGAGCTCCCACTGAAATCAGGTCAGACCTTTGAAGTAAATGGGATATTTGAACATGAAGGATTTGTGCATTGTCTGCAATGTGTTTCGGTATATCTTAATGTGTTATCTGATAATAATTTGAGTAGCCTGATGCAAATTTTTCAGATTGCATAGAGGACAGAAACATTTGAATGTTATTCCTCCTCCGAAAAAGCAGGAGAATAAAGTACCTATAATATCATTAAGACTATATCGACTTTGTCTTGCTGAAATCATTAGCAGAAGCAGCGAATATTTCATTTTGTACCACAGACATCTTAACAACCATTCATTATCCTTTACTATTGTCAATACAACCAATTTTTGGAATACTTTAAAGGGAGAAACAATTAGTGAAAGTTATTACATAATAATTAATATCTTTGCGAGACCATACTGTTAACTGAAGTGAAGAGGGCATACATAATTTATGTAACCTCAAGGAAGCAGAATGAGATGGATATACCTCAGACCTGGGCGTGTTGTCTGCTGCTTTTTAACTACGAGCATGTAAAGAAAACACTTCCAAAGAGCATTCCGCAGCAAGAAAATTAGTTTTCTCGCATATCGCCCAGCAAATCGTACTTGTGTGTCTACGTCCCAGTAGGGCTGATTCTGCCCTCGTTTTATGTCGAGTTGGCCCTGATATGCAGTTATTGCAACCGAAACCTCTTCTGGTGTACACCGGGTTAAAGGAAAGCAGAATTTGAGTGGGCTTTTTCTAGCAGGAGGCTTAGGCCTGAGCAGTAACATTATCCTTTATGTATATATATCCTATTAGTATAACATTAACTGTCCACATTCTCTTTTTAAATTGTCTGATTTTCCTCTAGCAGAGTCTCTGAGGTTGCAGAGGCTCTACAGATTAACCGAAAAGGACAACAGTCTTGTATTTGCAATTACACCATGTATTATTAGGTAAATAATTAGTCAGTTAATCTTCATAGAAGGTGGTTCATCGTGGCAGAAGTCTGGGCTACGACTGTAATGAAACCTGCCCATTGCCTAGAGAAGCTTTTGGCTCCCACAACTAAATATCCTTCGGAAAGGACTTTATGTTTACCGTGCCTCATAGAGTGATGATGTCCCCAGGTTTACCTGCGCTCCTGGCTTTTTAATTTTTTTTATTTTGCTTTTGCCCCCAGGCGTGTGGAACTTTTTCCAAGGTTGACACTGTCAATGCACAGTCAGCTGGACATACATCACTTTGGATTTCTTGCCTTTCAGCAGCATTACCTCAGAATGGTAGAGGAGACCTCATGCTGGTCTAATCCCAGGAATAATTCCAAAGAGACATCTCAGCCATTCTCCTCGGGAAGACAGGTCACTAGCCATACACTGGTCTGAAACATAGAATTATTAAGTGCATTAGGAAAAGATGTTTGCTGTGAAGTGCACTCATTTCTCTGCTTTAAATAAAACTTTAAAGGACAAACCTTCCTCTCTCTGATTCTGTGTGCAACACACTAATGCTGATGTGCACTCATCTACCAAGAGAAGGTAAATCATTCATCTTACAGGTAGCATGACACAGAAATAATTACACAATAATGTTTTGGAAATTTTGGTCTTTAACATTCTTGTCATAACACATTCATTTATATTAGAGTAAAAGGACCAACAAAGCAGCAATATCAAGAGCCCTAAGCATACAAACAGAGCTGGAAAACCCTACTTTTAACACCAGTTCTCATAATATCTCTCAACTGACCTCTAGTAAACTCTTTACCTCGGCTCATATACCCCTATTCCTGTGAAAAGGGAGTAAAAAGATAATGCTTTATCACTCTTTGCCACAGTGACTGATTGTGCGGTTTATTACCTCAAAGTGGGTATATGTTTTAAGGCATTATCTAATAGGTATTGGTATTAGTGGAAGCTCAGGCAAGAAATCTCTTTT
This sequence comes from Calidris pygmaea, assembly GCA_003697955.1. NCBI lineage: Eukaryota > Metazoa > Chordata > Aves > Charadriiformes > Scolopacidae > Calidris > Calidris pygmaea. The sequence goes on from QJSC01024132.1 coordinate 155,912, forward strand.
GGAAATATATTTGCTTTTAGAGCATGAGTAATTTATAGGATCATTTTGCAGGACTGAGCAGCATCTGTTTAGCTCATTTTTTTTTGTACAGGGTTTGACCATCTTACCAGCTGAAGACCCAAACTACCTATATCTAACCAAGGAGACCAGAATAAACTCTTTCGACTGCATGGAAAGCAACATTTCGAGTGCATACCAGCAAGCTAGATTTTCCAGGCTACACTGAAACCGTCCCATTGTGACTTGAGTTCATATTTGAGCTCGGACTTCCTTGATCATTTCCATCGCACAAGTGATAGTTCGCAGCTGATTTTGGTCTGACATTGTCTCATTGCTCCATCACCAGAGAGCAACACACACAGGATGGTGGCTGACTGGTGTCTTCAGACAGCAAGGACAGAGCTGATCAAGCCACTGGCACAATATTTAGTTCCACTCTCACTAGGATACGTGTCCAAAGAGCCACCCACAGTTTGTCTGCCTTTAGCACTAGACCTAAAATATCAATAGGCTTGCACGCAGCTCCTGCAGAACTGAGAAAAAGGGATGGAGACTTTGGTTCAAGCACGTGGGCACCCATCTTCCAGTGGCATGTCCATCTTATGGCACCAAAACTCCTTTCCAAATCTGACTGCATCCATCCCATACACATAAAGCATAATCACATCAAGACATACTCCAAAGCACACAAGGTAAGTAAATGATGGAAGCCAGCTACTGAAATGAACCTACATTTGGTGTTTCCATGCAAAATACTCAGGTATTATGCATGTCTGTGTATAGGAAGCTATGAAGTCTGGTAGATATACCCTACTCCCAGACAAAGCTTTGGGTTTCCTGTGATTTAGAAAAATCACACGTTTCAATTTCCTCATCTGGAAAGCAAAAGTGATACCTTCCTCTGGAAAGAAGTTTGAGAAGCAAACTGAAAAGCTGACATAGAAGAGCTAAAACTAATATCTATACTTCTGGTGTATCTGTGACAGACTTGAATGTGAGTAGCAACTTCATACAGGAAAGCACTTGGCATTTTGTTCCATTGCAGAATTTTTAATGCAGGAAAGCATGAATTCACATATCGATGTAATATAGATGGTTCTTCCCTGCTCTGTAGAAGCAACACTGTCCAACAGTCCCTCCTGCACTTTAAATTTTCCCCTTTCTGAGGTCATTTCTTTATCACTGCTCGTTAGTTAAAGTAGCTCCATTCACATAGACTGAATAAGCACAGACAGAATCAAAAATATTACAATTAATTGCGGTCCAGCATTAAGCATTAGAAAGACATACTACAGAGTTATAAATATGCAGGAAAATTTAGGGTGGAGAAATATTCTTTTTAGAGATTGGATTAACGTAAGTGATGTAAGATAGTACATTTTTCCAGCATTTATTAGATAAAATTATCAGGATATGCAGCATCACACATGAATATTGCCATATCATAATAATTTTATGCTTTGTATGACTGGGTAAAAAATACACTTCTGATACAAGCAGTGCTGAATTATTTTACGACCAGGGTTAGCACAAGTTGCCATTCTGAAATGGTGACAAAGTTCAGACTGTCTAAAGAAAAGAGAGATGGAAAGAAATTTATCATTTATCACTTCAAGTCAGTACCATTCATAATCTCAAGACACCCAATGAAGCCAGGTAATTTTTTTATTTTTTTTCAAATTTCAAAGATATTTTATTGTACTATAGGCAAAGACATCCACTCCCTATATCCTGCAGATATTGCCATTCCCTGAAGTTAAGTAAATTTGTTTTGCATTTTAAGAGTAAGTACATAAAATACAAAAGCACATTCTTGCAGAAAACATATCGCAGAATTCTAAAAACATACTCCATGCTGGTTTGTTTTTTTTTACCTTAAAAAACTAATCACATCCAAAAACTGCATTACACATTTAGGAGCTGCTAATCCTTTACCACACTAATTTGCCCCTGCATTAGATTAAAGTTTCCTACCCCCTGGCTCTTTCAGGTTGCAGCACCCCGAGTCGCCCTAAGAATAACATAGTGTGGGTTCCTGATGTAGCTGCTCCGTAAGGTCACCTCCCACCCTGGAGCTCCATGGCATGACCAACGCATGTGAAGTTAAGCCTGTGTGTTGGGCCTGGAGCCAGCAAACGTTAGCACAAGGGCAGGGAAGAGAATCTGTGCAGAATCCCACTTTTTTTTAGCATGGGAAGGCAGGAACCTGCAGCTATTGGAGCCAGAGTGTTTACAGGACAGGGACCTTTGAAAGCAATTAAAGCACAATCCGCTTCAGCTCTGCTTGCGTAACAACCCCTTAAAGAAACAAATCAAAAGGCTCTTTTCTCCATTTCACTTGGTTTCCCTGAACTGCCATTGTAAATAATGACAAAACAATAACATTTGCCACTCAAAATGGCAAACAGCCAGCTATACTTCCTATTAATTCTCTACTTTCTATTATTTCTATTAGCGTGGTGAGGAGGACTCGGGAGGTGATCGTCCCCCTGTACTGGGCATTGGTGAGACTCCAGCTCAAGTGCTGTGTCCAGTTTTGGGCCCCTTACCACAAAAAAGACATTGAGGTGCTGGAGCACCCGAGAAGGTCAGAGAAGATCAAGGAAGCTGGTGACGTGTCTGGAGAGCAAGTCTTATGAGGAAAGACTGAGAGAGCTGGGGTTGTTCATCGTGGAGAAAAGGAGGCTGAGGGGAGACCTTTCCATTCTCTACAACTCCCTGAAAGGAGGTTGTTGAGAGGCAGGGATTGGTCTCTTCTCCCAAGGAACAGGCAATAGGACAAGAGGAAATGGCCTCAAGTTTCACCAGGGGAGGTTCAGATTGGATATTGGGAACAATTTTTACACTGAAAGGGTTATTAAGCCTTGGAATGGGCTGCCCAGGGAGGTGGCTGAGGCATCATCTCTGGAGGTGTTCAAAAGATGGATTGACATGGTGCTTAGAGACATAGTTTAGTAATATTGGGGGGGGGGAGGGGAGGGGAAGGGGAGGCGGGTGTTGTATGGTTTTCTTTTGTTTGGTTGGTTGGTTTTTTTATCCGTGTTAGGTTGATGGTTGGACTAGGTGACCTTGAAAGTCCTTTCCAACCTAGACGATTCTATGGTTCTATGATTAAAAACCATAGGAACATTCAACAGGAGCATCCCAAACTAACTCATTCCATGGAGAGCAGCTTGGAAGTGCAGGTTAAATCACAAATGTGTCATTCTGTTATTTTGTGATGTTTACCCTTCGTAAATAATCCTGATCAATCTATTGGTCTACACAGTGCACTTTCTGACTGTGGTCCTCACAAACATGCTCCAGGATCCTACTCCTGAAAATAAACTGTTATCTCATGGAGAAAATGCTTCTCCAGGCCGAGATGTGACGGGTTCACACCTGAGCAAGGGCTACCCATAGCCACGCACACATGTGCCTTGTAAGGGGAATTCAACAAACAAGACCTCAGCGTCGCAGTATCTGTGTTTAATATTATGCATGTGAGTCATCTAACCACCCTGGAGGGGATTCTTGCATGCATAAGTATTTGCAAAATGGGAAATGACATATTTTTGATGCACTGGAACAGAATTCAGTTTATGTCTCAATCTCTTATAGCTGTTTGGTGTTTTTTTTTCCCACTGATTCACATGATGTTGTTCCTAGTCTGTAGTCTGATGACATAAACTATATAGCCAGATCAATAGGGCTGATTCGGATTTATTTTTTTTACCAAAAAAAAAAAAAAAAAAGAGAGTGAGGGAGCGAAGGAAAAATTGAGGCCATTCAGTAGATCAGAAGATATATAAGGTTAAAAGACTTCAAAGCTGATCTTGTCTATGCTTATATAAATAAGTGTAATGTGTAGCATACATTTATACACATTCATACATGTACATATTGGCTGTATATGCTAGGTTCTAAAATGCTACGATTTACCTCTCCTGTAAAGGAGAGAAAGATACATAGGAAAACACTTATTCTACTCACTGGCAGAATTCAAGGGATTGCTAACTTATTATGACATTTTCCTTCTGTGTACTGAGTGAAGAAAATTAAGCTTCTAATAATTTTTCTTTAGAGTATGAAAATCAATTTCTTGAAAAGCTAAATTCTTATTTCAACTTGAAGCTTCTGAAAACACAGTGCAGTCAGAATCAATATTTTCCCACAGATTGTCAGGCTTTTTAAAGTAAGTGTTTATAAAGCTCCTTGACTAAATATGAAAACAATTTTTAAAATTTGATCCAAGTCACCCAAAAAAGGCTGTATTTTATTAACAATTTTAGCAGCAAGTGCCACGTAACAGATCTCAGCAAGAAAAAGATGATAAATAAGCTGGAACTGCAACTGTTAGAAATGCAAGCTTGTAGCTTCTAAGACCGATTTAAGCAAAAAAAAAAAATATATATATATATTTTCCACGCCAAACGAAACAACTTCCCTGTTTCAATGAAGACATTAAAAGAGCCCTGTCCGAGCTGCTTAGCAAGGGGCACTCCATCACCAGCAGGTTCAGGAGAGAGTTNNTGTTTCAATGAAGACATTAAAAGAGCCCTGTCCGAGCTGCTTAGCAAGGGGCACTCCATCACCAGCAGGTTCAGGAGAGAGTTAGATGACTCATATCTCCATCCCCAGGGCAAAGGCCCCTTCAGCATCCTCCTGCTTGTCAACACCCTGCTGCTGCTGCTGCTGCGGAGTCTGAGCCTCCTCCGGAGCTCGTTCTTGCTCTGACAGCAGCCCCAGGCCCTCGCTGAGCTCCACGTCCCCCCACTCCCACCCCCTCACAGCAGCCCTGCTCCCGGTGAGCCCCGTTACCCGGGAGATGCGGCCGTCACGCACCGCCCATCCTCTCCCACCACGCTTTCTGCCTCAAAACATCCCTCCTTTCCATTCCAGCTTCCCAAAATGCATTTTCAAGATGGCACTGCAGTTTCGCCTGCAAATAATCCCCTCCAGCATGCGTGCCACGTTCTGCAACTTCACTTCTTTGCTCACTCTGAAAATGCAAGAAAAGTGACCTTCCACCCCCTGAAAATAAAGTCTCAGCTCCCAGTGATATGACTGATCTTACTTTTTTACTGGTATATATATCTACAGTAATGCTAACACCACAGATAATTGCTGTAAGGAAAAAGAAAACATTAATCTATTAATTCTTGAAAATCTGGTTTCTAGAAGTTCTGTGTATTTCCATTTATTTCAGCAGCAAGAAGAAGTGCTTATCATTTCTGAAAACACGGAGTAACAGTGGAAAAGAAGTTTGAAGGAAGATTTTTCAATGCAATTTGGCAAGTGGGGGGTGGAAACAGAAAGCTGTGCTCTCTTCGGCTTGCCACAGAATGTCATCAAATCACAGGCTTGAGAAGTACTTTATCTTTTCTGTGTAGGATGGAAGATACTGAAAATCTCATCAATTGTGTCTTTTCTACCGCAAAACATCAGTAGCAAAATATTACCGACTTGCGAATAACATGAAAATAAAGGACTGCATGGGAGAAGTTTATAGGATCTTCAGTAAAAGCACAGATTGTACCAAGTAGACCAAACTAAAATTTTAAAAGTTGTAACCACTGGGCTAGGGAGAGAGCCATTCAGGGACGTGCACTTATCTGTAGCCAAACAGAGCACTCATATTTCATGAACTAAGTGAAGTTGGGCTGTGTCAGTAACTGAGATAAGAGGTGATACCAGAGGTTATTTTTGTGCATCGGGACTGGCATGCCTCTGCATAAGTGAGCGTTAAATTAAACATTCAAGTGAGCAGCCGTTTGCATGCTTCGCCAGAAATATGTCTTTGCTGAGAACAAAATCTAGTTCTTATCATCCTGTTGGTTAAAAAAACCCATAATAATGAGTTGTATGAAAGTCACCACCTGGTATGAATACACATAGTACTCTCAGTTTTTCCTATTCATCTGGTACCTACATGAATTATAAGCTTAAAATTCAAAGGTTGATTCCGTGAGAATACATTTTAAGGCACACAAATTTTCCCGTCACAGAGTCCACTGCAAATGTTGACTAGGATTTTGCAATCGCCCACAGGTTCTCACAGCTGATAAACCAGTCCCTATTCTCATCTGCTCACTTTAGTCAAAACATCTTCGGGGAGGGGAAGAAATGATCAGTGTTCAACCAAATAAAGTGAAAAACTGTCCCTTTCCACAGTGCCATGCAACAGCCTGGAGGAGAATAACTCTTCAATGGTGGATGATGAACTCCTGTAGGAAAGGTCTGAATGTGGGATAGACCCCTTCCCGTAAAAAGGCAGTAGTAAAATTCAGTGCAGCTGAGCAGTAGGATCCAGCAGGTGAAGAAACACAACCAAGAATGTACGTGAAGAAAATGAAAAGATGTGGTTGTTATCTGGCAATGGAGTTGTCAATGGAGTGTGTGTGTACGTGTGTGCATGGGATTTTCTCTCTATGTGGCTATGCTCCTCATTTTTCAAAGAAATAATATCAATCTGTTTTAAAATAAGTATGAGCAATTTGGGATAAATGGAGGATGACAATCTCAGCTTCTCAATTAGAAGTGCGTAGAAAGACATTAAGCTAGCTAGGAACTATGGCAAAAAGTCTCTCTATTCCACATGTAAGGATATCATCAGACCTAAAACTAAGTTTACAGAAGAAAGTTTTGATATAAATTTTCTGTAGGCTCAAAGAAAATAGAAAGATAAGTAATAAAGGTGTGAAAATGCACTATTTTACCATATTCACTTTCAAGTAATCATTTCATTGGAAGCTGATTTATGAGTGGGTGGATTTGGCCAAAGTGTCAAAGCAAAAGATCTTAAAAATAATTAAATATTTTTCTTTAAATATTGTTTTTTCATTAACCAAATAAACTACAATGTTGTATACTTTGTTAATATTTATTTCATAGTCTAAAGACACAGGAGAATTCTGGCACAAAAATAACTGTAAACCAAATTGGTTTCTCTTCTAATAACAGAGGAGTTTTTCGCCAAACTGTTAAGTGATGATAATTTAAAGATATTGCTCACAGGCTGGGGGAGCCACAAGAGTGCATAGGTCTCTGTCCAGAGATAAATACAACACAGGCCTGAGGCAAGTAGTGGAAGAAAATTTAGATAACAGTGAAACAAATAAATGTCTTCTTGTAAAATTGAGAGATACTTATGTCAGGTCAAATAAAAAATAAGACCAAGACAGTTCCCAAAGGAGTTGCAGAAGGTAATAAAAGATAAAAGCAGAACTAGGGCTAAAACCAGGAGAGGATGCTCTTCCCAGACTCATTTCCATGCAGATCAGAAAGAATATGGAAAATAGGTGGGATTTTTTTTTCTGATAAATCAAATGAAAATGGCTCTTGACTGAACTTCCACTTTCGTCATTCATTCGGCCCAGGATCACTAGATGCACCACCAATACTTCTTCTACCTTCCTTCCCTCAAATAGCTTTTCACAGCAAAGCAGACTCATCTTCAGATTCCATATGCACATCAGCCTGAAAACTCCGAGGATACTTCCAACAGAGAGCAATAGATACATGTATACACTTATCTGGCAAACAGCTTTGACAGAGCTTATAAGAAGGCACCCATAACACTTGAGCAAATATCTGTTAATTTTAGATACAGTTCAAAACCTAGCCCAGACTGACGGCAGATACTTCTGTAGTCATTGACAGACCTCAGCATCCTGAATCATTCTTTGCACCTATTTTTTCAACTGGGTGGCATTTGCACATAAAGGGCAATTCCTGCTGTTTCCTCCACTCAAAATGAAGCTTAAGCTCCGCTCAAAATTGGAGCCTTCTCCTAATTAATTTCTATTTATTAACTTACTTGAAGCCCAATGTACATTAAATGTTGAAGTACGACACCCTGGAGGGGTTCAAGGCCAGGCTGGATGGGGCTTTGAGCAACCTGGTCTGGTGGGAGGTGTCCCTGCCCAGGGCAGGGGGTTGGAACTCGATGATCTTTAGGGTCTGTTTCAACCCAAACAGTTCTATGATTCTATACAAAGCGTACTGAAAACTGCAGATTTTTTTGCCCTATTGGAATTTCAGGATAAAACTAATAATACTACTGTTTTTCTACTAAGAATGCATAGTTTCTTTTTTATGTTAGTCATTGTATTTCCACAGAAAACATCATCTTCTTCCAGAGAAGTTTACTTGTACTACAATGTCAACAGAAGTTGGTAAAATTATAAGGAGATGAGGGTAAAATGAGAGGAGAGATGCAAACCTGATGGCAAAAATTGAATAACTGCAGTTATTTAGGAAAAGCCAGTTTTCCTTAGGGTTGATTATTTCAGTGTTTATAACTTGCAAAATAAATATACTTCCAGCCATTCAGAAAGATCACCCAAGTTGCTTTGATTTTAACGCCAAAACCTGGAGCTTGGCCTGAGCTCCTGCTCAGGAGGAGGTGGGTATTTCATAACTCAGTTAGGGAGAATGCTCTACGCAAATGGAAAAGAGGAGATGAAACGAGGCAGAGGAGGAGGGGAGCAGACAGCGAGGGCCCCAAGGGTGACATCCCAAAGAGAAAAGGGAGGGCAGAGACAGGTCAAATGTCTAGGTCAAATAAGGTAGGACGATGTTATGGAGAGGCTTGAATACAAAGGCAAAAGGCTTGAATTTAACTGGGAGGAGCTGAATCTGAGAGATCTGCAAGGCTGTGCAGGATGTGCCCAGCACCTTGCAGAATCGTTCTTGAAGACTAAATTTTCATCAGGGGTAGGGCATGGTGCCTTACTAATGACTGAAGAATTAAGTTCCAAGTGTTTGGGAATGTTATCCGGAAAGAGGATACAGTATGATTGTCAGAGCATTATCATTAAATAGAAGTACCTGAATGAAATGGAATAAAGGAAAATGTAAGCTGAACAAAAGGAAAATGTTCCTAACGGTGAATTCTATTAGACTGTTGAAAAGTTTCCCAGGGGAAACAGTGGACTCTTGTTCTTTGCAAGATGAACACCAAAGAATATACTTTAAGACACAATCCTACAGTGGCACAGAAAAGCATTAGATAATTTATTCGGTCTTCACCATCTTTGATTTCTGTGGAGTTGAATAGAGCCAAAGCAATAGAGCAGCAGTAAGAAACAACAAATATTATTTTAGCAAAAACCTTACTCCATTAATGTCAGAATGACCCATGAAAATACAAGTGTGTAAGTCCTTGTTACCTTGGAAGAAGTGGAAGTACCATAAATGCTAATATTGGTAGTTTTCAAATAGATATTTACGCAGGTGTCCCAGTCCAGAACAAGCTACGCATCTGTTTTGAAAATGTCTAGTCTTGTGAAATAAGAAACAATAGGTCTGATAGAGGTAACAAAACAAGATAGCAAGATAATGCCATGCGCCATCTAACACAAGTATTGAATCAGAATATAAAGCATTTGCATGAAAGTAAAATCAAATGTCTGAGAGTAATGCACTGCATTAACTCTGTGCAAAATATTGTTTTACACTGATAGTGACCCTGAAGAAAAAGCCCTAATAAAAACCACATCTAATTGCTATTGTACACATTTTTTTGCCTTGAGTATTTTCTATTTAATTCTGAAAATTAGTTTCTCACAGAATACCATGAAAAAATATTTTAGAAATAGTTTTGTGCTAACAAATATCAACTAAAATAGTCAGCCATGTGCTACAACACGAAGCAACAGATTTGTCTTGGTGCAAAGTCCAGTAACAGGAATAATGTTATTCCTGGGTCTGCAGGTTTACAACCAGAAGCCTCAAAAAAAAAAAAAAAAAAAAAGAGTGAAAAGTGTAAAAAACATCACTGCTGAGCTGCATTTCACCACCATCACTGTTCTTATCTGTGAAAGGAAAGTTGCATTCTGGTTTCCATCCTCTCATAATAAAAACCTACAGTATCATAGGGAGGAAAGAAGTGGTGACACAGAACTATTGCCACCCCGTTCCTCGGTGTCGGGTTTTTATTCTGATAACACTCTTCCCTGGAATAATGTGAGGAAAGCGAAGTAAAGCTCGTTTGGTCCCGTCCCTGTGCTCAGAACCACAAGGCTGCGAGCAGGGAAGGGGTATGATCAATAGCCAGGACTGAAAAAGTCACACAAACAGTGCAAGGGCCTGATTGCTGTTACAGCTGGAAACCTGCACAATGGCACCCTGCTCCCCATTCATCCCGCGCCAGACTTTGCTAATCACCCTTAGTCATCCATTTCCGAAAGTAACACTAAGAAAATTTCAGGGCTTTTCCCCGTTAAGGGGTTGCAGCCGCCTCCGCCACATAGCACCCCTGGAAACGGTGGCTGGTGATCTGTATTTAATGGGACGAGTTCAGCTCTCTTCCATACCCGTTGAATTTAATTTTCAGCACCTTCTTTTAATCAGAAGTTTGCAGGTAGCGTTGCAGTGCCCGCCAGATTCGCTGTATTCGATTTGGCAAGCATTAATTTTTTCCTCTCAGTTGATGTTGTGTTTATATTCTGCACAGTGGCAAAGAGGCAGGGGAAAAAAAAAAATCACTTAAAACAGAGGTCCGGACTGAATGTTTATAATGTACTGATTTTTTTATTGCTGTTATCTTCATTGAAGGTATTATTCATGATGCCAGTACAGTCCCATAATAAAGGTCTCCATAGGGCAAAATTATTACAGAAACATGCTGCTAATTGTAGTTTCTGAGTTCCTTTATTGTCGGAAACTTGTATGTTTATTTCAAAATATATACCTATGTATTTAAAGTGTATTTTTGGTTTTAAGAAGAAAAGTCTAATCCTCATCTCTATAGCAAAACTAAAGGCCAGAAACTGAGCTAGAACAGCTGAAAGAAGGTAAATGGTCCACTACATCATCTGTTACTGGTTCCCTCCGTCTCTCACCACATAAGTCACAGTGCTTCAGAAGAACATCTTGCATTTGAGTACAGCAACCTTGGCTTACACCGAGGCTGACTTGGCCTCTGTGGCGACACACGCTCCTGAAACTCTTCTGCCACCCTTTTGATACTGAGCAAACACTGTTTCTCAACATTCAAATTAACTATTTTGGCCAAGAAAGTATAGTGAATGTAGGTAATACAGGGTTAAGAATTTATTTTTTTTTAAGTTGAAGACATTTTACTTCACTATTTTCTACAACACACCAAGGGAAAAAAAATAACATCCCATCAAAACATTGGTGCAATACCAAGCCCAAGCAGAACTTTGGGACTCTTAAGAAAGGATTTGGTTCAGATATTGTTTGTGCTTTCTGGTGTGTCCACTCTGTGTGTCTGCTGGGTCAGAGGTCTGAGATCCTCAGCAGCCACCTTCAGAGACAGGCACTCCCTGTGTTGTCATGGAAAACTTAAAGCTCTTAATTCCTTTTTTTTTTTATTTAGCATATAATGCAGATAACCCAAATGAAAAAAAAAAAAAAAAAAAAAAAAGGTGTTCATTTCTTAATGAATGGGAAGCATATAGTAACAAAATAATGTTTGTTGGATCTTAAAATGATCCCAGTTTATTCTGAGACATGACTTTGGAATTTAAGTCTAATTAAGAGAGAGAAAGAAATGACACCCTAAAACTGGCGATGAGATGGCAATAATGTCCTATTAGTGTGCATATTTGTATGTAGTCAGACCTTATTAATAAAGCTTAGGTTTATATCTCTTTATTGCAACAGAATTTTTAAAGATTCCAGAGAACTATAGCAGAATGTTAAGAAAAGCCTTTTATGACATTGCTACTGATTCACTACATTATTTTGATAACAAAAGGGCTGAAATGATTTAGCCCACCTTTAAAATCTCCATATTCTGTAGTTCCGGAATACATATGCACATGTCGAGATGATCTTGAGATGTTTTATACTACGCAGGGTTGTAAATTTGTCTCACTTTTTACTGCTGCTATGATGGTTAAGCATACATAAAATGCACGGCAATTTTGGTCTTGTGATTCTTGTCACAATTGGAAAAATCTTTAAATAATGATTCCATCAACGCACAGGTTTTCCTATTCACATAAAGAAGGGCATGATTTTCACACATATTTATGCCAGGCTGTTTATTAAAGGTACTAAACCAATTTGGAACTGTTGGGCTGGCGTGACAGATAACAGTATAACCTCCTGGCACGAGTGATCTAGACTCGAAGATACTTCACTAACTTGAGAGAAAGATCATCCGCCAGCACTTGAATGAGAAGAGTGGGAAAGTCAAAAGGTGTGCAGAAGAAAGAGGCAGAAGAGCTTCACTGGGATTCAGGGAGAGAGCAAAATGCATATCAGAAGACATAAAGAAAAGAGCTGTGTGAAAATNTTACAGTGCTCTTACAGATAAAAAGAAAGCTTCGTTTTAAAATTTCAGTGGAATATTTGATGTATCAAATAGTCATATTAAAGAAACATGCCTTGGAAGTGTCTTAAAGAATCCTTGCTTCAACCACATTTGCTAAAGTTTAAAACACTATACCCCCAAAACTATGAAATTATTGATGTACTATTACATTCGTAAGATTAAGATATCTTCAGTTTTTAAAACTGAAGGACCATACTGGTTTATGTACTTTACATTAATATAATTTCTCTACTGTTTTGTGTCTGGTGGTGGTTTTTTTCATACAAAACCTTTAATCACATTCCTAATTAATTGCTGTCCCAGGCACAACTTCCGCTAGTTCTGTGGGAATTATGGAAAAAAAGAATGGGAATTGATATCCTGGATCAGATCATCCTGACTCCGTGGCTGGGCAGCATTATTTACATGGAAGAAAAGCCATTTACACACAAGAATGGCCCGAGTTACCTGTCCAGAGGAAAAGTTTTTTTTCTTTTACTTGTTGATTAGTTATCTGTACAGCACATAACTTGTCATATAGCATAACTGTGGCTACTCAAGTTGTCCGTTTCACACCTAATACTGGAGTATGAGGTGTGATACACTTAGCACTGTATAACACCTGGAGCATCATCCTGGCTATTGCTTACGAAAGTGAGTTTCACACATCAGTTATGTTGCTTAACTTAAGAAATACCATTTCCTCTCCTCTGATTTAAAACGTTCCTTTCAGTTTCGACCGTGATTTCATTCATTAAGAGTAGATTGCCTTAATTTCTATAGCGGAAGTTGCAAGATAACGCCTGTGGCTTAGCGTGTTACTGTGTTTACAGAGTAAATACTACACAGGTTTTGAAAAAATGCCAGATGTTACTGGATGCATCCTGTGATTTGAACAGAAGATGAAATCTCTTCCTGAAACTTGTTATTTGAAAATTCATGGGATGTGTTGCTTCACTCTTGCAACCATACATGGGTATTTTGAACAAAGTTATGTAAAAGAGCAGTAAAAACTCCAGTAGTAGAGAAATGGGATACATCATCATCGCTTTGGACTTTGCATATCAGTAGGTTACCTTAAGGCAACCTTAAGACAACATTAATGGACAGGCAGGATTGACAGTTTTTACATGTAAGTCAAGGGAATATAATCACGAAGCCAGAAAAGTAGCTGTTGAAACGTTGAGTTATAGTGAGTACAAATTACAGTTCATTCCAAAACATTTATTCTGTATCTACAGGTAAAATTTTAATATCTGGGGGGGAGGGGAGGCATTGCAAACTGTAACTGAAAATGCTGATATGAAAAATTAAGTTCTACATTTATTATCTAACTAATACAAAATAAGTGCAAAATATATTTTCATAGCTTACAAAGACTTGGGCGTTTGTTTCAGGACCTTGCTAAGATGACCATATGCATTTCAGTAAGCATCACTCATTTTAGTCCCCAGCAGACTCATATTCAGTAAATATATTGTGTTTTCCTCAACTTCTTTGCTCAAAATCACTCACTCCAAAATATGGAATCCTAAAAACTGTGCTTAAAAAACATCTCTGGGTCTCAGCTACATTTGCATCACCATTCTGAAAACCCAGTTCATTGCCAATAGGGTTATTTGCCATTTTTATCTACCAGAGCATTTTCTGGCATTTTCTCCCCTTATGTTTGTGATGTAAACCCACTGTAAGCCTAACGCCCACACCAGTGACGCTCTCCCCTATGGGAGATTTTTCTTATCTTGGGATCTTGACTGCTCTTATCTACCAAAACATTTTGCCTCCTGTTTTGAAAATGGTTGCTTCCATACTTTCCAAGAGTGTTGGGTTTTTGTCGGGTGGGGTCTTTTTTCCTCTAAAACGTTGTGCTTGGTTAAAAAAATGTGTCTGCTTTCTGCACAGTGAGGACTCCCACTTACATCTTCTGTAATAAGCCTTTTAGAAACATCTATTACATATTTGAAATATCTTCCAGGTCTGTTTCATAGTCCAGTCGCTAGTCCATGGTGTCTTGCATGGTTGGAAGCCTACTTCGGCCAGCCATGGACATCTGAACGTGTACTATCTTCATTAGTATGCTTCCGCGCCGAGAAAAAACACTTAACCAGCATGGTAAAACTTTACCACAGAAAAAATGACAAACATTTTTCCATCCAGAACAAGGGTCAGAGAGGTGACAGGTGTCAACCAGAATGTGCTTGTGCTGAGAAGTTCCATACTGTGAAACTTTAGCTCTTTGGGAGCCCAGCAGAGATTGATGGTGGATAAGAAGATGTGGAGTGGGACTAGTGAATTTTCTTTACAAAGCTGCTGTTTCAAAAGTGTCTAGTATTACAATAACTGCAGTGTTAAAGAGGTAGTCTATTATTATTCCATCACTAGATGGAAAATACTTAAAAAAAAAAAAAAAAGACTCCTGGTTAATCTATCTGAAACAAATTAGGCTCAGGAGGGATATATCTTGTCTTCTGCATTTTACTCTGCATATTTTTGTTATGGAAACACTCTCAGCTGTGTAGATTTTGCAGTGTTTTTTTTTCTCTGGCACAATTTTGTTCACTGGTATATAGTGTATTTATTTTTTTTTTACCCAAAGCTATGCCATACTAAGCAGAAAAGACATCATGTCAAATCACCTATCTTATTGATGAATTAGTTAAGGTTTGTGCAATGCTGTGGCAGACCATGCTGTAAATGTGCCAAGTTATTATTTTTTGTCCATTCCTGTAACTGTAAACAACAATATTTTGGTTTCTTGTGGAGGCTGCATGCACTCCTACAAAGTCAGTGTGATTCCATCACTTTATTTTGAGAAAGCTGCATCCTCTGTGTTTTAGGCTTTCATACATTATGCCCATGAATGTCACAGCCTCTGCATGCCTAAGGCCACATCTGTCAAAGGCAGACCCATTTTGAGCAGAGTGTGCTAGCAGATATACTACAGGAATGAGCCTGTACGAGATCTCCATGAGAAGAAATAAGCTGCCATTCCTCAGCTTGAAAAAAGAGTTAATGTTTCCCCCTCCCCTCATACCTCCTCAAATTCAAGGACAGATTATTTTAAAGAGTTTACATTTACATATGAATTATAAACCAATAACTTACAGGAAATATGTACATTAGATAGGCACACAAAATATGATGTGAATGTTGAAATTTGTATCTTTAAGAGAAAACCTGGGTGCCCAAGCATGTAACCTTTACAAGCATAAATAAATCTTATGTGAATATACCCTATAAGCTTTTACTTACACTGCTGTAAATCTAAAGTAACTTCTCTGACCTTAATAGCTTTACTCAAGACGTACCCCTTGTACGGATGAGATTAGAATTTGGCCTTTTAACCTCAATGAAACTCCGCGAGGAAGTAATATCATACCATGAAAGTCAGGATGGCTGAATCAGGTCCTCTGCATAAAACACCGTCGCTAGGGAAATGTTTAGACAGTGATTTTCAGAGGAATGTTTAGATCTATAATTGGGCTTAGTTAAGTCAGTAGCAGTCTTAATTATTTACCAGCGGTGTCCCTGGACAGAATACTGAATTTAGAGTAACTCTGGGGGTCTAGTTCTCAGAGTCTGTTTAGTTAAGAAAAATAATGGCTGCTTTCTTCTGATCTCTCCTTTTGCCCCAACAACATTCTTCCAGTCCTTAAAATGCATGTTGGAACACGGAACAGGGTTAAAGGCAATGCTCTGTCTTTGAGGCCTTCCTCAGGCTGAAGGAGAAACAGAAAAATGTTCGTTTTCAGCTTATGGCCTGAAGAAGACCCAGCAGCCAAAACATCACCTTTAACTCAGATTCTGGTTTTGAGTATCACTTGCTATCAACTCTTCTTTTATTTTCCAGCCTTCATACCACTGCCACACTATCAATACTTCCACTTATCTTATTTTTATGAGACGCCAGGTTCTTTCTTACAGAGGAATCTCACAGTGATCCCGATCAGGCAATTGATTTTTCAGCAGAACCTCCTATTATAGCCAGTGGGGAATTCTAGTTAAAAATCAATGACACAACTGATCCAAAATGACTGAATAAGTCTTTGAGAAAAGCAAGAAATGACTGGCACCTTAATGCCAATTTGGGTGTTTTGCATAAGCCCTGAAGAGTGGAACACTAAAGCATATGCATTGTCTTAATTTTTTTTTACGATTTTCCATTTACATAGGGAAAAAAAATCAGATTTTAAGTGGAATGAGAAATAGACAGAAAAAACAAACTCGTGTCAATTATCCATTATGAGATTTTTGCCACATTTCTTTCCACACAATTCTTGCTTAGTAAAAGAATGCTTATTATCAGTATCAATAAATATTCCTTTTTTATTATTATTTTAGAGGTGTGATTTATATTTCTAAATATCCATAAAACATACTTCTCATTTCAAACAACTCTTACACTACTGACACACTAACAATATCATACTTACTGGGACTTATATTCATATTGTATGTTGCAGTATCTTTCTATTAACTACTATAAAAACACTGTCTTGTTTGAAGTACTCTTTTGATTTTCTTTTAAAATTTGAAAATTAGATTTATATGTTGATTTATGTATATTGCAGTTTCATTTTTAGATTTTTACGATCATCTTAAAAGATTATTTCAAGATTACTTTAAATTGGAACAACTGTTGACTGTGACTGTGAAAGTTACAAAGCTCACAATAATGTAACAATGAACTTTTTATTTTCCATATTACTAGATTAAATGTAATGAAAGAACCATCAAAATTCCTAAACCACTGCTTTAAAAGATGAATTTGGAAACTCAGCTTTGATACAAAATGTATCCGAATGCAATACATTTTAAAAATGCATATTTAACTTCTAAACTGGAGCATCTGTAATTTTAAATTACCTCTACACTTGACATTGAAAAAAGACTTCACAAATGTTGTGATCCAACTGGAAAAATAATTCTTATCCTCAATTTAGTCTAATACAATTTAGTCTTAGGTGAACATATTTCTGACAATATTTTTCTCTTCATTAAGTTAATTGTTAAAGTAAATAAGCAGGATTTGGGTTTTGGTTTTGGATTGGGGTTATTGTTTTGTTTTGTTTTTTATTTGGTTTTGGTTTGTAATTAAGATTCAGAAGAAATTCTATAATGGGTAAAAATGACCACATTCAATTGTCACAGCAGTTTCAGACTTGCAATTAAAAAATCTAGGCGTACTGCACTTTGTGCCAAAGTCCAGCACTGAGAAAACCAAATGTTCTCAATGGAAGGATGCAAACTTAAAACTAATGCAGAAATCGAGGTCTGCACTGTATAGAATAATAGATGGGGTTTTAGAAGTGCAGGCTTGAATTCAATTTCTGCTTATATAGATTACCAGAAACCATTGCTAAAATTGATGGTGATTATTGTGACTGAAATCACTTTTTAAAATAAACAGAGACTTGATCTTGGCTGTTCATTTGTCTAGGCTGAGAATCTGCCAACTTTCCGAGCAGGGGAATCAGTAGGATTGTTTAAATTACTCATTGTCATAGTAGAAAGAATCTTGTTCTTTATTACTCAGCCACATTTTATCTACACTAGTCACAGATCTTGATTTTATTTCTATTGTCCAAACTGATAAAAGTGATGTTTGAAGTGGATATGTAAGTTGGGGAAATGAAAAGTGGTGGAAAAACAGCTCTTAGCTTTTTGTTTAACCTAGGCAAGAATACATCTGCACAAAGAAATTAAGACTGAAGTCATATTGCCTAGATTATCTCTAGAAGGAGATAGTGGTTTTTTGGATTTAGTGGTTATGATATTATAACTTAGGTCAAGCTAGTTATGCCAGCTAGCATGCTCAGTTATCACTTAAATTTCTGTATTTTTCAACTCCTGTTTATTTTTTTCTTCCATTTAAATCCATTCCTGATTCTTTTCTCTGTGAGAAAGAAGGGTAGTTTCAGTTCTCTAGAACACAAATGCAACCAAAATGGTTTGTCTATCTAAGTTCAAAAATTTAATGCAAAATTCAATTTCTTAATTCATGATTTCTTATTCTGGCATTTCAAAATCCAATTGCAGGTATTCCCATATTTAAACCTTGCACCATGTTTCCTTAAAAGTACTGTAGTTCTGTTGGGGTTTTCTTCCTTTACGCACCACATTTGTTTTCAGTGTGCAGCTACTTGCAGCTATGCAACTCCAATCACACATCTAGAACTTAATTAGAGAGGAGACGATATTGCACTATTCATATACGAGGAAAGGTATCCCGCCTACAACACCCATGAAGCCATGTTAGAACACAGGGAGATACAATTCAATAACAATAAACCCAAACATGTTACTTGGGATTTTTTTCCAGAAGAAAATGAAAGCATTTCAGCAAAAGTTAAAGTCTTCAATAGTGATTTTTTTTTTCCCATCCACTTAGTTCTCAAACAGTTCCATTCCCATGTCCTTTTTTGGTCTGATTCAACAAAGACACATCCCATGCCCTCAGCAAAAGCAAAAATACCTCAGTAATAGGCGGGGGGTTAGAACCACAGGTAGTAAAAATCCAGTATATCTGTGATGATACCCTGCAGCTCAAAATTTAGGTTCTGTGCTTGGTTGTTTCATCACCAATGTTGCAGGAGTTTAGATAATCCACACACTGCATTTCAACCCGAGGAGAAAGAAAAGCCATTGTGTTGCTCACTAGCAAGCAACCAAAACAATGCTTACAAAAAGCAGAGCAGATACAAATCTTGCCATTTAAAATATGTCCAGGACTGGTTTACTCACATACAGGACAATCACAAATACAAAATAGAACTGTTTGGGTATTTTCTTATTATGCCTAGTAAATTGAAGCTTAATAGTATTTGCTTCTTACTCTGGCAAGGGTTTACTCTACTGTGCAGTAATTTTTATTTCTCTGCTGTGTATAGGATGAAGGGATAGGCACCCGGAAAGAAACAGGAGTTTTAAACCCGATTTGGTTGTACGACACCACCACTCCCTGCCTCCATGGGGAGCACACCAGCCAAGATCTCTCACATTGACGGGAAATTTGACCATCCAGTAAGACAGTTGATTCACTGGCCACCCTCTACCTATTTTTCCCGTATTCATATAAATCTGCCTCTGCTGGCTGCCAGCTCCAAATCTCCCATCTATTTTCCTGATTTTCTCCACTGGTTCTGGGGTTGCCATTTGCCTTGATGTTAAAGCCCAGAAAGGAAAAGTCGGGTTTCAGAGGTTGCTTGTTCTGTCAGAAATTCCTGATGTCCTACACATTTCACTGATTGCTAGATTTGGGTCAGAGAAGAAATTTCCTTGAGGGCACATTGGCTCTGCCTTGAGATTTTACTTTATTCTTCTTTTCTCTGCATTTGAGAAGGAAATTGAAGGCCTTTGAGCTGCTGAGTGTCTACTACAAGGTGCTGAAGAGTCTCAGCTTCCATAAAAATTAAAGTGAGCATATCACAGAAGGCACTTAGCTTTTTGCAGACTTGTGTCTTTACTGGGTCCTACGGGTGAAAAAAAATTGACCTGACAAAATTATGAAAGTTTTAAGAACTTCAGTATCTACCTAACCTATGTACACCATGGTGTTGGTTGAGTTCTTTTATCTTCATTACAAATTTTTTATGAAGAAAAGAAAAGAAAAGAAAAGANAAAAAAGAAAAGAAAAGAAAAGAAAAGGAGCCCTTATAATAGTGTATAAAGTATCTATTTTTACTTAATCTAAGAATCTGCTTATGAAGATGTAAAATCCTCAGCTGAGTCCATCAAGATTAAAATAAAACATGACAAAACAGGACTGGCATTAAATAGTCAAACTTAGAAATAAGGTAGTCTCGTGCACCATGGAACTGATTCTTTCCCTAAGAAAAGTTCTTTCTTGATTCCTGTTTTTGAAGATGAATCTCCTGGATAAACTCACCATAAGACTTATACCTACATAGGCTTTGTATGAAGGTCAGCTGAATGCTGTGCTTGACCCCAGCGGCAGGGAGACCCAGCACTTATTTGCTTTGATATTTAACTTACTGATAAAGTTGTCACCCTTATCCTGAAATCCACTGCCAGATGTGATCCTTACTAAAAAGATGATCACACAGGTTTATATTCCTGAAAACCACCACTCTGTGTCTAGAAGTACAAATTCCACTTCCCAGCTGCCTGGAAGTGAGGTATGCTTTACAACAACCTTCGGGTTAAGAGTTCTCCCTGTCTGCTCCAATAAATAAGCTGAAATTCTCCAGAAACATTACCCTCTGTAGATTTATTTCATTTATTTATCATGTTTTGCTAAAATAAGTGGTATCAGGGCTTTCCAAAAGTTGATGGCCTTTCCAAGAGTTATTGCAGATAAATATTTGAATTTAATTTTATCTTTAACTAAATCAATATCTAGAGGACAGTACATTGCCTTCTAAATGGACATTCATCTAATACTTCTTGATGTTATTCAGAAGATCTCCAGGGTTAAAAGATGCTGCTCTGGAATAAATTTCAGGGTAAGATGCTTTGAGGAGCTTTAAAAATATTTTTGATCAAACAAGCCACTGACACACAAGATTGGCTTCCTTAAGCTTTAGTTTATCTGAAACTTACTGAAGATGATCTATTTAATTAGCAGTCAATCACCAATGCAAATGAGGAGCTTTGATTTCTGTGAATATTTATTGAATAAGCAGCCCTTGGATTGAACAACACTGACCCTGAGATTTTCTCATTTTACATGAAATTGGACAACTGCCTCTCCTATGTTAAAATATTAGGACCATGAGGTTATTTAATTCTTTATAGTTCTAGTAAAGAATGTCTTGAAATGCTGCATATGTCAGCTCTTAATTCAAAAGTCAAAGACACCACTTCTTAAAACGTGCCTTAGTTGTCGAAATCAGCTGACTTCTCAAAATAAGTAAGAAGCCTATGTGTAATTGATTAAAATTTATTTTCCTTTCCCAGTTGCCCTGCTTTCAACTCCTTCACTTTTCTAATGTCATCACGCTACTAGCTGTCAAGTTGCTGTAGGACTCCCCCTTCACTGAAGATGAGCCAGTTGTCACCTAAATGTGCAGCTGAGGAAAAAAAAAATAAATCAGTTGCTAGTGCTCAGAAGAATAAAAGGCATCACTTCAGAGCAAGGTCCAAACTGGCTCCCAAGCAGTGCTGAGTATGCTCGTGGTCCATCTACACTTCCCAGTCATGTCTAAACAGAAGACCCACTTTGACAAAATAATTATACCAGTTGTTCACTAATTAAAGCATCCTGAACACCTCCACCCATAAACAATACTGAGCATTAGCTCTTTCCTTAAATATCCCTGTGTAAATAAGCCCAAAGTTTGATACCTGCAGTATGAGCTGAGCTGCGCCCATTATTGACTCGAACTGATAGCAAGAGATAAATTTCCCAGTGAGAACATGGACATTTAGATTCTTCACGGAAAGTAGACTTTCTAATATTGTTATTCTCAAATCTTTTTAAAGAATAACAATCCTCTCAGCCATTTTTAAAATATAGATATTATATATCCATATAAAATATACAATAGATTTAATATATTGTATAACATATATATAATTCTGGTGAATTAAGATCCTCTCCCAAGGTCTTGTGAAAGACAATGTTTACACAGGTGAGAGACTTCCCTGCTTAAAAAAAAAAACCACCAAACCCAAGGAGTCAGCCTCACAATTAAATGTACCCTATTTTAAGATTAATTAATAAACATTTATGAGGTATTTGATATGTGAACTGCCCTCTTTCCATGTACCTATGCATCGTACACATAAACATAAACATATATGCATACACATACATACATACATACGTACACTCCATACACACATACATACAAGTGTTACATGATATGATAAGAATGTCATATTACTTGGAATATCTTTGGAAATAAATATATGAAAATAATTTTATTTTCATGCTGATTTATGAGTCAAGGTCAACAGATTGGAATATTCCAATTTTTTTCTATTTTTCTACTCCGTGATTTTATATTTTCTTCAGTTACTACTTGAAATTTACACTTTATGGAATATTTTAAATCATAACCAACATACATATATGAGTTTAAAAAGAAACCAGAATTCTTCTTACATCATAACTGGTTACAGTAGAATTGATGTTATTTCCTTCAATAGGTTTTCTGCCTTTGTGAAAAAAAAATTATTTGTTTTGTGAAGTATTGATTAAAATATACCTAATCCTTCTATAATCTGCCCCAAACTTATTGTACAGAAAGACTCATTATTAATTTATGCACACATTTCATACTTAATTTGAAGGGAGACAATGTGGCAAAACCACGTCATTTTGTTACAGTTATTCAAGAAATGGGAAAAGACATCCTTTATTTGCTAATTTAGTTTCAGACCTTACTATTTTAAAGCAGCAGTTTCAGAACTCTACAAGCTTTGTTGCAATAATTTTTTTCTAGCCACATTCACACTATGTTAGGTACAATTTCATCTGGAATTTTAACTATATCTATGAAAAATAAATTTCACAAATACGTATCAGAATGACTTTTCATAGCTAAACTGTAATAAAATTGTTTTCTTATTGTAAATTAATGTGCAGACATGGTCAATTATGGTATAAAGTTAGCTTTGCAGTACTTTACATTCTGATTGGCTGAAGAGTTTCTGATTTCCTTAATCACTGCATAGTTATTTCTATTTACATATACTCCACAAATCCACTGCTGCTGTTTGGCAGAGAGCAAACCAACCAGAGAAGCAGGATGTACATCACAGCTATGTGGTTGTCTTTCAGTAATCATACTTCTGCTGTCACCTAACATGCTTCTTGGGTTGGGTCTGGAAACACAATCTTTTCAACCTTGCAGCCCTTCCTTATCACTTATTTAAATACTGCAAAAATGCATGAAGGAGGAATCCTTCTTGTGTTCTTACTGCAATAAAAAGGGGGAAAAAAAAAAAAAAAAAAAAAAAAAAAACACCAACCAAAACAGGGTGGGCAAAATTGGGAAAAAAAAAACCCAAATTTGTTCAATTCTGATCTCATTTTAAACCATGACAAATCTTAATTAATTCTGCTAACCATCACTGCAGACAACCAAAGTCAAAAGGTCAGAGTATGCTCTGGTTTGTAAAGGCTGAATTCTAGCACTGATGCCCCCACTGCAACATGGTCTTCTCCTACCTTTAGCGACCCTCAAGGATAGCAAAGCTCCCATCCCAAAAACAGCAGCTATGTATTTGCCCTCTTCAGATAGCAGAATCCTCCCCTGTGCTGGTAAGGAGGAGGAGACCCTACTCACCCCCGAGCCTCCCCTTTATATAAGCCAGAAAACGGAGCTTTCAAAAAGAAACAAACTTCCCTCAGCTTCCAGTGAAATGAAAAATTCTTTCCAACGGGTTTCTGAATGTTTTTCATGGTTTTGTACTTTTCATGTCTTATTTTTCCTTTTTTTTTTCTTGAATGGTCCTAATTTTATAAACTGAAAATTTGTAACACTAATAAAATAGTAATGCACCAAACAATTTCTTCTACATACTTACTCTCAACATGGATTTGAGGCTAATGCATATTATTGAATGTTGCTCTTATCAGCAAGACGTGATCCATTGATTTTGTCATGCCTAGTCATTACTGGAAATTGTCAGGGGAAAAAAGTTAAAATGGAGTCAAGATTGACGGTTTGGTCTTTTTATTATTTTTTTCTTTCATATTTTTATTGTTCTTTTAAAATTTTGGGAAATTCACTTTTTTTTTTCCTCTTAATTTAGCAAACAAAGACACCAAGAAATGCTACACTGGGTTAAACTCTCTGTCTATATACAGTTTATCTATGTATAATATATAATATGTATGTATAGTTTATTTAAAGACACATATTTTTGTATACATGTATAAATATAAACTGTGCATAGCAGGGATGTATGCCAATAAGGCACCTAGAACAACTCAGAGACATCATACCAGCTCTCAGGCCATACTGTAAAAGTGCTGGAATTTGGCAGGCTGGGCTATATTATTCTTATTGAACACAGCGTCTGAAGGCTCATGCCATGTTCAAACTGAAACTGAAGGCTGAAATCAGGACAGGTGCTTCTGTAATTAACCCGGCCTGGTATTCTGTCAGTGTCTGTTCAGGGACAATAATTTATAAATTATTTCAGGGCTCAATCATTTCAACTTGCCACAGAGCTTCATAAAGAGATCTTGGTCTTGCACACACAGAAGTGTTGCTCATCAACTTCAATGGAAAGATGCAAGGGTCTTTAAAGGACAATGCACATTCTCTAATACATTGTCTAGGACCTCAAAAAATACATGTTTTTAACCACCTTATTTATAAACATGCGATATGTTGCTATAGACCATAATGTAGTGATATCTAATATGATATATCTGTACTTCACCTGCTCACAGAGAAGAATAATTCAGATACCGTCTTACGGGAAATGGTGAAACAGGCAAAGGCAGTACATATCTATCTATGTCAAATAAATGGAAGGAACGTGCCTATATCTAAGATAATTATACCTTTGGGATCTTCAGCATAAGGCTGTGCGTCTTAAACCAACCGTTTTCATTTCTGATTTTTGAATTTATATTTCAAGCCAATGTTTGCATTCCTATTACTCCCACGATGGTAGCCAGGCAGCAAATGCTATCACGATAGGACTGTCTCTTGTGCTTCTTAAAATGATCATGTGAATGAACTACGCAGATTTATCTTCAGAAAACATTTTATTTAAAGATTTAACTCTAGGCAAAAGAATCACCTGGAATCAAAAGACTATATAATCATAAAAATTTAGAGATGAAAAAAAGATCTAAGAGCTGATCTACTCAATCCTTTAAGAACGCGGGATTGTAACCTGCAACGGGTTCTCTGGAGTATTCTCCACTCTGGGTTAAATGACTCCAGCAATGGAGCCACCATTATTTCCTTTGAATCCATTCCACCACCCACTTCCTTACTAGGAATTTTCCCAGATATTCAGCCAACAAGCTCCTGCGCTCAGTTTCTTCTCAGTTGCCTTTCCTAGGTACACAGCCCACCATGTCAGACCTGCTCTAATACTGCATTGTGGTTTGGGTTGTATCGGCCAGGTTTTGGTCAACATTTGGGGGTTTTTTATTTATTTGTTTGGGTTTTTTTAATGTCATGCTGTAGTCTAGGTAGTCTAATGCTACCATGTGGAAATTACGGGTTTCCAACATGGTACTTTTAAATATATGGCATAAAAGGCATTGCTGGTACTTTTTGTTTGTTTGAATCATATTTTAACTTTGTAACTAATTTTTTGTCCACTTTCACTATTAGGTCTCTTCCTATTACTTTGTATCTGTTTTTCCTGAATATTTATTTGTGTTTCAGATTATTTTTTTCTCACCTGTATTCATTACCTTATTTTTTTGTCATGTTAAATCTTATCCTCTGATTTCCAGACAGTACTGATAACCTGTCTTGATGAGTCTTATTGTTTAACTTTTCCCACAAGTATTTATAACATCTCCAAACACAGTTATTTGGGTTGTTTCATTTGCACTCTCCAAATTATTACACATTCAGATTCTAAATTCTATATTCATTGAACTAGATAATAAACTTCCTTAAAATCACTAAACTGTGTGCAATTATTTAAGTATTTGGAGGGGGGGAATTATTAATTTTTAAAATTATTAAAATGTTAAAATTACATATTTCTATGTTCCTTTTTAGGTGAAGTGATCATATGACACCTGAGAGCTCAAATATCCTGTGGTCTTTAACGTTCTGTGTAACTGACGGCCAGATAAGCACAGGATTGGGCTTCACCTGAGGTAGCAAAACCACAGGGATGAAAACACAAGAACAGGTCAAAATCCAGCTTAAAACTCAAAATACAGAAGATTGTATCCCTTAATGAGAGATTTTTAAGTTTATATATGATAGGCCCAACCCAGAGCCTCTGTTTGTTTTGGCAGCTCTTATTTATAGGAGCTGCCTCATTTAAGAGACAGCACAGGAAAGGAACAACTGTCTGAAAAACAGGATTGGGCTCAATACAAAACTAATTGTGCAATATATTTTGATTTGACAGGTATTTTGGCCTACATTCATGCAGATACTTCAATATACGGTGCCTGTGAAAACACCCATTAAATACACTAAGGTTTGATTTTTCTTAGGTGAGGGTGGAATAATGCTTTAAACTAAATTAAGAAAATAAGCCTTTGTGTTAAATATAGTGTCTTGTGTTTATTGTGCAAACAGCAAGGGAAAGTGTCTGCATACTGTACGTTATTAGCAAAATGTGCTCAAATGGCTGACTTTCATTTACGTTAACTGGCATGTCTTTTTTCCTTCAGTGATATTCTATTTGTTTCACAGATGTTGAGAGACACGAACAAATCTAATGAATATTTCTAAGCAAAATGCTTCAAAATTTTATACTTTCAAAGTGACAGAAATATTTAATTGCACAAACATGTCCCATTTATGCTCGAAACAGAGTATTTCACTGGGAGAATTTACATGTTTCAGCATCATCTATCAAGAGTGTTTAGAACAGGAGTGGCATCTTTCAACTGCAGCATTTACAAGTCACCACTTGTCATTAAATGTAACTGTATGTTCAAGAGGTTTGCAATAATAGCCTTTAATTAAACTGGGGACTGTTAGAGGGTTTCTGTTGCCCTTTGAAGTTCTTAATTATTAGTTGTACCCAGCCTTTATGGCACACTTAAGGTTAAATTAAATAATTAAAATATACGTCCAAGAGAAATATAAAGACTCTATGTGTTTTAATTAAACTTCTGAATTTCAAGGTTTTTAAAATAATAACATATGTTTTGATTTCCTTGCGTTGGCAAACTAGAAGGCTACATACACTAAACAAAAAAAAAAAAAAATCAGTAGCTTTTTATGGGAATAATCGCTAAGCATGACGCATGTAAATGAGCTATTTTCTATGCATGGCTGGCAAAAGTGCTAATTAAATAGTTGGTATTGAAGGCTATGCTCGTTCATTGTTTAGTGACATACAAATCCAGCGATGTGTGCCAGCAGACATTTTAAGTTGAATGTTTTCTCTACGCTCTTTGTCATGAAATGGTGGCACCATGATGAGAACACTAGTGTAAGCAAAACACTGAAATATGCTTTAATAATGTTTTAACCATGTAGCAACACCAGCCTAGTTTTCTAATGAATTTTTAATTCCTCTCTTCTTACAGGGATGTTGCGAGTTATCGCTGATGCATATTAAATCATATACATGAGTCATTTTCTCACTAAATTTGCATAAAATGGCTAAATGCTAATGCACCAAATGGGGCTTACTATATATGGTACAGTAAATATGCCCTTGCAGGTTTTCTGCAATCAATCTCCTGTATTTCATTAGCAGCCAGATAAAGGTCTGTTCTGAAAAGGGAAAAGGAAAACTACTGTGTGTACGCTGCGAGGACCCACGATGCCTATGATGATTTCTGCGTGGTGACGAGAACCATGCTCTAGAATCAGAATTTGCATGGGACTGAAAATAAAGTTCCTTGGCAAGCGCAGCTGAGTGGCGCCCGGGAAAGCAGCCTGGTGCTGCCAACAACCACCAGGCACTTCATTGAGACTTTCCACATTTAGCATCGAGCACCGGGTTTAAAACCCACGTTAGCCCGTGACTTTTAAGTTCTGCAACACGTGATATACCTCTAACACTCCTCGCTAAATCTATAGCCTCCCAAATCTTGCCAGGTCCTCGCTATTTCTCAGTGCAAGTCAAAAAGGCTGTTCTTCTCTTACTGCTTCATACACTCACCTTCCACCCACATTAACTGTTCCTTTTTCGTCTTCCTGCTAACAGAAATTATATATATTGGCCAACATACATTTGAATTGGTAGCACAGTCGCAGTAAGAATGGTGCCACTGTTGCAATATTATTAATCTAAACCAAAACCTTACAATTAACGATGGAAACTTTGTTCTCTCTTTTTTTTTTATTTTTGACATCTGGAACATTTTTTGTACCTGGTGCAAAAAAAAAAAAGTGTTGTTTAAAAATAAATGTATGCTTTGCCCTACAGTTATTTTGAATTAATCTTGATAAATAATTAAGTTATGCATAATATATTATTTAGATGCGATGGTCTTAAGAATTTGAGTGGTATTTCAACTATAATTATAGTAATTTATTTATCAGTGAAAAATTTACATAATCACACTTCAAAATCCAGTGGACTGGAGAGATATCAGAAGGACACCCAGAAATGTGCGTAATGACTCTGGGCATTAGATTAACGTAATAATGTAGTGATGTGCAAGATGTTATAGTATCTAACACAGCTATATTTGGTGAATCATGTTTAAACTGTGAAAGCTAAACATTTTTTTCTCCTTTTAGTTTATTTAAAGAAAAAGACAAATTTTAAAAAGAGAATAGGCACTAGACCACTCTATATCAAATAAAGCATAGCTCCTACTGGAATGGAAGACAATTTAAAAACCATTTGCAATAAAATCCTAGAGTCTCCCTTCTTCAACTACCAGAGGGAATGTTGATTTTATTACAATGCCACTAAATGGTTACTTGATTTTGTGTATTTATTGTAGGCTATCTCATTGGTCACCAGTGGTACAGGACAATGCAGGGAAGAAATGGATGATTTCTGTCTTGACAGTGTAGGCAGACCAGGGACGAAGGTAGCTCACTCCTGGCAACTGTGTCACACTATGAATCTTCCCTTGGCCCGTGAAGCCTTTTTTGAGGCAAATGAGGTAGAGTTCAGGGGTGTAGGATGGAGTGCAGTGAGCCCACTTCATGATGATGCACACACGGACAGAGATCATAGGTTTCCTGTATTCAGAGTTACGCACACAGACACACACACACGGAAGCGTGCATATGCCAAGTGTATATGCTGCTAAAATAAAAACAGGATCTATGTGGCTGTCATACAAACCCAATTTATGCCGTTTGAGAATTATGGAAATTTAGAGGAAGACATAAAATTAATATTCATATATTTCCCAACAATATATTCATGCCCACCGGTAAAATATTTGTACCTCATAAAATCCTCAGTACTCAGCTGAACAGTAACCTATATAATGTGTGCTTACACCAATTACGACCACAGAGAAGGAGGTTTTAATGGTCTGTTTGGAAGCAATTTTTTAATACAGAAAAAGAGGTGAAGAATTAGCTCTGGCTCCATTTCAACCCATACCACCACCAGGTTATACTTTCCCATGCACCTACAGCAAATTCTGAGATGCTACAACAGCAATTGCTTTCTGCGACAGAGAACAGCCAGAGACAATAATTCATACTTTATACAAAAGAGCACTAATTTTACATTTTCTGATGTACCACAACTGCTGCAGAGTTAGACAGGTGAGAAGAAATTGCATATGTGTGATCTCATCCTTGCTGTGCAGGTTTTCTGTCACTGACTCTGGCTTTCTCATACGGGGTTATTGTGTGTTAGATTCCAATTACATTAAACTATTACCATTATTCTCATGATAATGATATTATTTTATAACACCCCAAACTCTTGTTTCCTAAAGATAATATTCTACATGACAATGAGAGTGGAATATTTTTTATGTTAATGTCCCTTTCAGAGAACTGACATTATTAGCAGAATAAATGTAACTTACTTGAAAAGACATCTCTTAAAAAAAAAAAAAAATATCAGATTTTAAAGAACAATTATATGCTCCTTTTCAGTGGCCCAGAGTTTATTCTGGAATTGAAATGATCCAACTCAGACCATACAGGTTCCTTTTACAAAGGGCGAAATGCTGGTCCTGTTCAAGTCCAAAGACAGACTGACCAAGCTTTGACCCAAAGCACAGGACATAAATTTTTCTCAACAAACTCTTCTTAGACTCTAAAGAAGACAAATTACTGACTGTTTCCCATAGTCATTTATTTATGAAGTTTGTTTTGACCTGGGTTCTACTTTCTCCATGCTGATGTACAAACTGGAGGTCAAAAGGCTAAGCAGAAGTTGGTTTCTTATCACAGTCTCCTATGCACTGGTGGTTCCCTTTATCACATGGGTCTGCTGATCTTGCTCACTGCTGCACACATGCCACACGGCTTGTGGTGCCATCAAAGCCATAACAGTCTACAAATCATTAAGCAAATGAAGAAGACCTGTGTTCTTATCGCATACTGTGTTTTGGTGTAGATAATTAACCCATCAGCATTTAGGAGGCGTGAACGATCATTCCCCATTACTTTCCAACATTACATGCCTCAGATTCCAGTAAGAGCTGAAGGAACCAAAAAAGATGGCAACAAAGCATCTACATCTGGAGGACCAAGATCAGTTTCGCCTGAACTCTATGCATCCCATGGGGTTGTTCTTATTTCAAATATGTGTGAATTTTGAGGGGGAACTTCTTTCCTGTGAGGGTGGCAGAGCACTGAAAGAGGCTGCCCAGGGAGGTGGTGAAGTCTCCTCCTCTGGAGACATTCAAACCCACCTGGACACGTTCCTGTGCAACCTGCTCTGGGTGGACCTGCTCTGGTATGGGGGTTGGACTAGATGATCTCCAGTGGTCCCTTCCAACCCCGTATCATTCTGTGATTTGCCATTCTAGTATAAAACATTTTAGAAATATGTCCTATGGTGTGGCCCAGGCACAAAAATTTCAAAGGTGAGTGGTGACAGACATCTTGCCAGGAAATGAGTTAACACAAACAGTGGTCCAGCATGGAGTGTGTTGGGGGGTGGGGAGGGGAGGGGAAGGACAGAAAAAAAAAAAAAAAAAAAGGCCCTGGCTACAAGGTGAAGACAGGGGCCCCCAAAGTGCTTTCCCGTGGCCTCAGTGACACTGTGGTTAGGGGTGCAGGGTGGTCACCATGGTGGGTGGGTAGAGCTCCACCTGACAGCCCTCCACAGCCAAGATGTTATCATTAGTCCAGCGCAGTGTGACTTCTCTCTAATCCCTTTTTCAACTTACAACAAGTTTAAATGCCCACGCATGATGTTATTAAATGGCTTTTAACTGGCAGGGCTACTAAGATATTAGGGGCCTGGAACATCTCACTTATAAGGAGAGGCTGAAGGACTTGGGTCTTTTTAGTCTGGAGAAGAGAAGGCTGAGGGGGGATCTGATCAATGCTTAGAAATACTTAAATGGTGGGTGTCAGGAGGATGGGGCCAGTCTTTTTTCAGTGGTGCCCAGGGGCAGGACAAGAGGAAATGGGCACAAACTTGAATATAAGAAGTTAAACCTAAACATGAGGAGGAACTTCTTTCCTGTGAGGGTGGCAGAGCCCTGGAAGAGGCTGCCCAGGGAGGTGGTGGAGTCTCCTTCTCTGGAGATGTTCAAAACCGCTCCTGGACATGTTCCTGTTCAACCTGCTCTGGGTGGACCTGCTTTGGCAGGGGGTTGGACTAGATGATCTCCAGAGGTCCCTTCCAACCCCATGTGATTCTGTGATTCTGGCTTTAGTAACTGCTTAAGACCTGGATTGTTCTTTTTTTCCCTTTTTCGGGGGGTGGGTGTGGGGTGGAGGTTGGTGGTTTTTTTTGGAGCCTCCCCCAACAGACGAGCACGCCGGATGCTCACGAGCAATAATAACTCAATTATCTAGGCAAACAGGGTACCCGGGGAGGGAGAGAGAAGGGGGCTGGCTCTTCCTCGTACAGCAGGCGGTGCTAATTACCAATAACCGCTAACAGCAATTAACAACCGCCGTTAGCAACGCGGCCCTGGGGGCTGGAGGGGGAGGGCCATGAGCCGGAGGAGGCAGGGGAAGGGGGGGCACAAACCGGGTACCAGCCCCGGCACCGCCGCATCCCGGAGCATCCCGGAGCATCCCGGAGCATCCCGGTCCCTTCCGCGCCGCCGCCGCCTCCGGTCTCCCGGGAAACACCAATCAGCGCCGCCGGTGGGCGGGGCCAGGCGGAGGGCGGACCAATGACTGGCTCTCCCGGCGGCCCCCGCGGCGGGAGGCGGCCGCCATCTCGGCGGGCGGGCAGGCGGCGGGGGTTCGGTGAGGGCCTCCGCCTGCGCCTCGGTACCGGTCCCGGCCCGGGGCTTGGAGCGGCGAGGGTTGGGGTGGGGGGAGCCGGAGAGAGGCGGTGCCGGCCGGCGGAGCCCTCGGGCTCGGCGCGGCCTCCTTCGTGTGCCGGGGGTGCGCCCCCAGGCAGGGAGGCCGCAGGGCCAAAGCACAGGCCGCTTCCTTCCATGGGGGGGTCAGGGAGAGGCCTTCTCCTCAGCCCCAGCCTCCATGGACACTACGCGCACCGCCTCCTTGGCAAGCCAGCCTGCAATAGCGAATTTTCCCAGTTATTACTGTCGGATAAGGGACAAGACCCAAATCAATGAAGCCCAGCGAGCCGTATTGACCCGCTCTGCTTCCAGTCCAGATCGTACAGAAGCAGGAGCGGGCAGCCCAGTCTCCAGGTGGCACTTAGGAGGAGGAGGACAAGCCATGCGAGGTTTGGCTGGTAGCTTGGCGTGAGTTGTATGGAGTTAGGGGGAAAAGTAGCTTTCTCAGCATCAGTTTTAGAGGCGCTGACTGAACCCCCACCTTCCCCCCTCCCCTGCATTACGTACTCATCTAAAATCTACAGGTCAGCAGCCTGGCGTGAGGAGGTGTCCCGCTCCTGGCAAAGCAACGGCACAAGTTTGTCCGTGTTTGGACTCTGGCCCTGGCAGGTAATCTCTACACCAGCTTTACACCACACGCTATGAATGCACACGCGTGTGCGTGCAGACGTGTATGTTTATACTTGTACACAAGCAAGAGCTTCAGGAAGAACAGAACAGCGTTACTGTTGATGAGCAACGGCAGCGCCAAAGGGCTCCTTTCTCCTCCTGTCCCACTCCTTCCAGGGAAGGCCTGCAAAAAAGGCCCTAATTTTTACCGCTTGCCATTTAGTTCGGAAATTCAATTGCCAGAGTCTGACGTTGTCATTCTAAATTAAAATAATGGAGGAGGTAAGGGGTAATTGATGTGCTCGCCCCAGGTTGAGCAATCTGTGGAAGCGGAGTGCATCTTAAAAATCTAAATGGACTTTCTCCATCGTGTCTCTGTGGGACGGCAGTGCACCCACCCAACCCCCTTCTGGAGGTAGCCGACAGAAATCGGAGCACAACTTGTAAATCACGCGGGAAGGGCGGGATCTGCCCTAACGAACAGCGTGCCCTTGGCTTCTCCGCAGAATGACATCTCTCACAACGTCTGTTTTAATTGAAACAGAAATAATGAACCCACCCTATGCTAATGCATATTAATAGCAACTTTAGGGAAGGGGGAGATGCGCTCATGAATATCCCCATTCATACCAGCAGCCCCTTCTGGAGGGGAGAAGGCAGAAAAGACCCATTTCTCCCTCACCAAAGCCTGCCCAGCCGCCACACCAGCATCCCCAGTGCTGCAGGTGATGGCCCTGCTGGGAAAGGCTGCCGGCGAAGCAGAGGAAAGGAGTGCCTTATTCAGCACAAGGGTGGCTACTCATTATTTCACAGTTTCATGCCGGGAACTGTACGGCGGTTTATGAAACACAGGCAGAATCACAGAATTGGCTTAAATTTAAAACACGTTGTAGTCGGGCGCGTACAACTGACCCCTCACGATGTCTTTGAGGCATTTGGTAGTTCGCGCCGTGCGAGAGTGCTAAACAGAGGACTAAACTGAACAGCACCCAGAAAACATTACCAAGTGAGGGGGGAGGAGGAAAAAACAACAAACAAAACAAACCAGAAAAACCCCAAAGGAGTAGTAGTAAAACTTGAGAGACCTGGAAACATTAAAACATTCCTTCTGGTACCTGGGTCTACACCAAAATACACCCTTATGGATTTCCTCCAACACCTGGAGAAGCACGTTTCTCCCACTGGTTTGCTTCCCAGTTTCAGCCTTATTTCCCCTAAATGTTCAAGGAGAAATCTTCCCCTGGACTCAGAAGAAGCGACCCGTGTACTATGGAGTGCACTTACTAATATTTTATCAGTCCCAAGCTGGAGGTTTGCAATAGCTGCCGATTACAAGCGTGTTCACACAGTTTGTTTTCTTAATTACATAAGAAGCAGTTTAGTAACTTGAATTTCTTCTCAGGAAACAATTAGCCAGCTCTAAGGGCTGAACCCCAGTTCCCATAAGAAAATTAAAATGTTTATCTGGCTAAAATAACTTGTAAATGAACTCTTTTCTTTTTTTTTTTCTTTTTTTCCTCCCCGCTTCTTTTTGTATTTCGTGCATTGTAGACCCCAGCAATGATATTAGTTCTAGTGTGGGAAAATATTATAATTGAGATCTGGTAAGTTATTTGCAGACTTCAAGTTTTTCTTTACACTGTGCTGACATTTAGTACGGCCCCGGTGAGGAAAACAATGCTGCCATTCATGGCTCTAGACGTAGATTTCAATCGACTTAAGCGGGCACAATGAAACTTGGTCATTCACTGGTTGCCCATATTGTGTTCTCAAATTTTTCCCTCAGCAAAAGTATAATGACTCAGTATTGTGTGGTGGCGCAGACAAGGGCTCGGAACAAGGGACACTAGTTTTGTCCGGCGGTGTGAGAAAGTCGTGAAGGGACCTTTTCTTCCAGATGGTGTTAAATTCAGCTGCCTTTTTTAACATTGGCCTTGCACAGCAATCTGCTGCTCCCTTGCCACAAAGAACGAGCCCGGGTCCCTGCTAGTTAACATGCATACTCACGCAGCCTGCAACTCCACTGCGACTGGTTTACAATGCGCTGGTATGCTAAATAAACTTGGTCTGGTCTCCCTAAAACAAGCCTTTAAAGAACTGCTCCGCTGATATTTACACTTTTTTTTTTTT
>QJSC01024134.1:0-16749 GCA_003697955.1 Calidris pygmaea
CCCAGTGGACTCTCCCTTTATTCGAATAAAGTCTTTGCAGGACTCCTCTGTCTCCTTTGTGAACATCGACCTCTGGCTACAGGATTTTCTGCACACTGAGAAACAGCACGAGCACTGAAGCTTGGCTTCAAGGCAGAAGAAACTACATAACAAGCAGTTGCCTGTGCTAGATCAATTTGGTATTGGAAGACTTTCACAGGAGGAGGCAAGAACGGGGAATTAGTAAGACAACAACTGCTACAGATACTCACAGCTATTAAGAAACAATTATTTCCCAACATTGCTAGTCTTTAGAAGTTTGTGAATTCCCAATATCCATAACTTCCTTCAGTTTGTCTTATTTCCTTTCCCACCCCCAGAGAAAGAAAGAAGAAAAACTTACTCCAAACAACCCCAAAAATAAACCATATAGCCACAAACCTTGTACATTTAGAGCACCAACTGCTTTGACTAGTTTTACCAGTACTTCTATAAATATGTCAATATCTGACAGCCCAAACCAACTCACAGGTAAGCTCTAGACATATAGTCCTACCTGACAATATTTCTGATTACTATAAAAAGGCAGTGGTAACAGAAGAAGCTTAAAGAGAAGCATCTCAGGAGCACACATAAAGACTCATGGACTTTACCTTGTAAGTGTAGGGTGATCTTTTTGATCTAAGACGATAA
Source organism: Calidris pygmaea (assembly GCA_003697955.1). Taxonomy (NCBI): domain Eukaryota; kingdom Metazoa; phylum Chordata; class Aves; order Charadriiformes; family Scolopacidae; genus Calidris; species Calidris pygmaea. Next base: position 673 of record QJSC01024134.1, read on the forward strand.
TTATGTCCCCTGGCTCTAGTCCTGGTTCTTGGTCCCCTTCACCATGGAATGTTATTTTCTGACCATCCTTCATTCCTATTGCAGATACCACATATTTCAGCTTTTTTTTTCTCTCAAATGTAACAATGTGAAATATTTTAATAGGCACTAGCTTGTACTAGGATATTACTGAACCTTGAGATTGCAACATTAGGAATTTTGCTTGAAGCAAGTATCTTAGTAACTCATCTTTCCAAAACATGTTAGTACTGCCAACTTGAGCTATGTTTCATAAGCACAAAATCCCATTCTAGTAAAAATTAGTCACCTTCCAAGATAAAAATCCTTGAGGGAAATATTATCAAGATGGCTTCTATCATGCACAACCACTACAGAAGAGGCATAGAAGAAATGCTGCACACAAAGCTTGCTTTAAGAAGTTGATAAGTCTCTTAAGTGTGCGGCAGAGAAAAAAAGATTTCAATGCCTTCAGTTTAGGATGCACTCTTCCTAGGAGTGTAACTGTCACTCAAGAAAGCAACTTCACCTACACAAGAGTTACTGCACTATTAATTCTAGCAGCCTCATGCTACCAGGTAAAAAAAAACCAGGATAACTACAATAGTAAATTTTTTTCTCTTTTCAGTAACTTTTAAAACAGTGTTTAAAAATATTGGCGATATATTCTTACCAAGCTTCAACTATAGTGTTACTATCATATTCCTCCTCTTAAAGATGAGACATTACATAAAGCATGCTTAAGTAGAGATGTAAAATAGTTACTGATTACTGTTAGGTACAAGTCTATTGTAAGCCACATGTTTGCCAATGCATTTTATCTTTCAACTCCAACTCCTCCAAAGACTGTTCCCAACTACTTTTGAGCAGCCCACTCTGAAGAAAAGTGTTTGCTGCTAAATAGCCTCATGTCCCCTTATCATTCTGGGGATTTAAATTCTGAATTAAGTTTTGCTAGACATAAAGGATACCGACCAGAACATCTGTATGGCACAATGTCATCAGGGCGACAACAAAATTAATTCTAAGCATTAGAGTCTTAGCAATGTCTTCACATTTCAGAAGACCTGTCCTCCCATTCACAGTAAAATGCTACAAAAGTGATCAGATTCTGTAGGGTCTCCAAAATGTCAAGATAATAGTTAAACTTGCTTAATAAGCTAAGTGATGTATTTGCTTTTTATCAATCCAATTAAATGATCAGTATTTTTGTTTCTGAACCTGCTCTTATGGAGATTAGTTCACTACTTGCATCATTACAAGCTTTGGGATTAACACTTAGTAATGTATATAGTAAGCAGACACTAATACACAAGTAATCACCCTTGCTTAAAGGCAAGTCTACCTTTAAAGAGTAGGAACAGGCTATTGTACTGAATGCATATCCAACAGTGTTACTCATTATAACAAGTGATTAACACCATGCATTTACTGAAGCTCCTGTTTTAATCAACCAACCCCAATGACAATCTATTTAAATATAATACTCCAAGTTAGTAAAACCCTTACCTTTGTCAATGTGAACTTCTAGAATCTTCTTCTCTCTAACAATTTTTCTGCCAGTGCAGCTCTTGCACCAGTCCTTGGGGCTTATACGCTCCCCATGCCCCTGACACTCCATACACACAGACTGAATCTGTTGTACCATTCCTGGACCAATCTGGTGAATTCTGATTTGCGTGCCTGTGCCTCTGCAATTAGGACAGCATTCTATTGCACCCTTCCTACCGCCATGACCTGATGACAGAGTGAGAATCAAACAGTTAAATTCCCAGAAGAAACTAGAAGGTCAAAATATATTTGGAGCTTCAGAAATAACTAATGTCTAGTTTTAGTGTTGAAGTTACCTTCACATTTGTCACAGATCACATTCTTTTGCAAAGCCAGCTTTCTTGTTGCACCATTATACAGATCTTCTAAGCTTATCGACAACTTATGAACAACATTTTTGCCTATAAGGGAAGGGGAGGGAGGGGAGAGTATATTTATTCAAATTTGATAGCTTGAGCCCAAAATTATAAGTTTCCCATATTACTATGTTCAAATTGCATTAGAATAAGTCTTTAAAATCTTTAACACTTCCTATATATCTACTTCTGCTGTTATCAATAGCTTTTTTTCCTATTTTATCTTACAATTATGTAATGATTATCATTGCTTTCTTAGTAATCTTTTTCAGAAAGAGCCATAATATTACTCCGTGAAAGTATAAGAACAAAATGCACTGAGATTTAGGTTTAAGATTTTAACGTTGTCTAAAGGGTGAAAGCAGACAGGTATGTTTGGATAACTACAGGGAAGTAGGAGATAGTTCCTACAGCCAATGAAATACTACAACCACCCCTCCCCTCCCCTTTCCCTCAAAAGTTACCCAAAACAGTTGGGCAATTGGGCTTTTACAATCAGGAACTGGTTTTGCCAAATAAAGTTCTAATCAAATCCAGCTAACAAGTTCTTGCTTACTGAAAATGTTTTGCTATATGAAGTTGTATGACATTTTGATAGAAGGCCTTCTTTTATTTTATTTACCAGCACTGCATATGAACTAAGAAATTATATAGTCAGCACTACTCTTAAACACAGTTTTAAAATTAATATTGACATCTTTGCTGATACTATTGGTCTGAACTTCAATTTGGATTGGCATTTTAGCTTTACTGCAGCTTTAACCCAATTCCACTGGACAGGCCAGTACAGAAGAACAAGGACATCTCAAATGAAAATGGCTTTGTTCATTTATATGTTCTTACTTTTAACTAAGGTCTTTCAGCTAGAAGTGATTTAAGAACTCAGATTTTGACAGTACACTTACAGTACCTTAGTTACCAAGTAAGATACTTTACCATCCCATTCCTGTTCTATTTTATTAAAAGCTAGGCTTATCCTTAGAGAAAGGCTTTCCAAATGCAGAGTCTAGCTAGGTATTAAATTAACATAAGACAACTCACAGATCTAAACTACCAGTGTATAAAATGAGTACCCTTCTCATTACACAGGCACCCCTTTTCCCTACTCATTTTAGGCTTTAAAGGCTAACAACAGTTTTAGATAGTTTCTGGAATACAGCTATAAGATCATAGCCTATAAGATAATAGCCTTGATGCAATCTTACAAGCCACACTGTTCACCTGAGGCAAACTTCAGCGCTCTTTCATGTACAATGGTCATACTGTTAAGTCTAGGGCAGCATCAGAAGTAGGAACATTACCTCGTCTCTCCCTTTGCATCCTCCCACCACCTCCAAAGAACAAGTCAAATATGTCCGTGGGTGACCCAAAACTACTACTGGAGCCACCCTCTTTGACAGCCTGCTCACCACCTTTATCATACAGATCTCTCTTCTTCTGGTCAGACAGTATCTCATAGGCTTGGGAAATCTGTTTGAACTGTGAAAGATGCACATTAAGCCTCAGACCCCAATCCTTAAGCAGCAGCTCCCCCAGGAGTCTATTCCCCCTGCCCTCAACCTGACAGTTCTCCCTCAAGTGCCCATTCCGCCCCCCTCCCCCAGTCAGGTCCAGCCAGAACCCCTCTCTCCACCAGGGGCTCTCATACCTACCAACCTCCCCCACAGGGTCCTTCAATTTACCATTAGACCCCTCCCCACAGGCAATAGGTTCCCCCCAAACCAAACCTCTCCCCTCCAAAAGCAGCAACAATATCTGGAAGGGTCTTTATAATCTCCCCATCCAAGCCCCACGCTACAGTCAGACCCTAGGCATAAATCAGGGGTGACTCCCTCCCAACCCTTTCAGCAGCTTCAGTCCAGCTCCCGCTCCCTCAACACTAACCTTCTCACCCTCATTAGGGTTCTTATCAGGGTGATATTTTAATGCCAGCTTACGGTACGCCTTCTTCAACTCCTCAGCAGAGGCACTGGGCTTCACCCCCAGCACATCATAATACAGGGTCTCCTTCACCATGGCGACAGACCTACAAAGAACACTAAGCGATTAATCCCAGCATAAGGACACACCAACCCCCTCATCAAAGGAAAGAATCAAAATATACTACACAAAATCAAGAACTTACAATTTACAACCTTTCTGGAAAATTCCAAACTAATATCCACATCCGGGGAATTTTGAACCGACAAAAAAACCCACCCCCGGAAACCCCACCCTCTTAGTCGTTCGGGGGGTGGTGAATCAAAGGGAGGAGACCCAGTAACAGGCTATGAGTCGGTCATGCTGCGATTACCTCCCTAGACTACAGTTCCCGGCAAACACTGCAGTCCACCCCAAACTGCAACTCCCAAAACACACTGGCCCTTAGCCTCGTCCTGGGCCGTGCGCAAAACTATGAATGGTCCCTAGGCTATTCGCGGTTCCCAGCACGCACAGGGAGCAGCTTTGTCGCAGTGTTCACTATATTCACGTCTTAGTGAATTATTTCCAGGGCGTGGTAGCGGTTCAGTTCTGATTCCCTCTATTAAATGTCCTTTTTAGTTGGTTTGAAAATTCAGTGAATGGATACCAACACTGGGCTTTAAGCCCAGTTTTGTATAAAACAAACCAGTTTTAGATATAATATTGATGGGTATGAAAGCTTTCACCTTTAATATTTGTCTAGTTGTCATCCTGCAACTTAGCTATCTCACCAGCTTGTGCCGGTTTGGACAAAAGGGGATTTTTTTTTTCTGTCAGTTGATGACAGTGTGACTAAAACCTCACTTTGGTATTTGTGCAAGACTAGGCAACTAGTAAACAGTTTATATGGGCTATAAGACAGATAGGAGCCACTCTTGATATTCTCATTCAATTGAAAACAATTATTGTCTTAGTGAAGCCAAGGAGAGAAGGAAGTTATATTAGCATGTTTTAATTATCCACATGGAAGGAAGTGCACAACCATAAGTGACCAGTACGGTTGGTAAAACAAACTAAACTTTCAAAATTCTTTCCATTCAAAAATTACATTTGTTCTTCAATTATCTTTGCTTTTCCAAAATGATCAGAGAAATCTGCAATGATATCTACATTAAGGGTATGAGGAAGGAGAGTATCTGCTCCTTTAAGGGTATCTGGTCAAAAAAAGAACATACAGAGACAAACTTGACCAACAAATGACAGGTGGTGATGAGAACAAACCTGGTCAGTCACACTGGGTTACCAAGAAATGGCAGGCAAACCAGGGCTTTGCAACTGATAAAGATGCAAACTTGAGGGTCCAGGATGTTAGAGGGGGCCAGTGGGACTATGCTAACTGATGAAGCAATGTGTAGGGGGAGGGAATTGGGGAGGGACAAAGTGGGAGTAGACAGAAAGGAGTATAAAAGGGGCCAGTTGCCTGTAAAATGGTGCTGGTTAGTACACTTTTCTGGCTGAGCCCTGTGCCTGATCACCACAGTCTGTCCTATCTTTATTAAATCTTTTCTTAACTATCTCCCTGCATGATCTCACTCTCTAGCCCGTGTGTATGTGTGCTGCAAAGACCAGATGCCAGCTACTAGTGAGACCTCTGTGTGTGTGTGAGTAGATTTGGTGCCAGCTATTAGAATCAGACTGGGGGTGTAGGTGCCCTAGGCCTGTGGTGTCAGCTACTGGAGCAAGTGGAGTTCTCAGTGCCATCTACTGGAGCAAGTGGGGGGTGTTGGCAGCCAGCCACTGGGGTGGGAACAGCGTGTATCCCAAAAAGCAGTTACTGGGGGAAAACAGCATGAGTAAGGGGCTCAGTGCCAGCAGCTAGTGGGACTACGGGTCACAGTGCCTGGTGCCTGGTGCCATCTGCTGGGGGATCCGAGTGCCTGTATCTTCCCCAAACGGTGTGCATTGGGGGTGTGCATGTCATTCACTAGCAAACTTCAAACTGGACTAGCCGGTAAACAGGAGGGGGGCTGGGATCTGGGCAGAGGTATCAAGCAGCCAGAGGGCCTGTGCTGGTATCTAGGGGAACTTGCAAGTGTGGGGTGCCTGTGGGATGGGTGAGTGCTGCACGTTTGCTAGTGAGAATCAAGCTGGACCAGCCAGCAAGTAGGGGATCTGTGAAGCAGGTCAGAGGGCTTGGGATCTGAGCAGTGGTACCAGATGGACAGAGGGGCCATGCTGATATTCAGGTGATCCACAAATGTGTGTGTGAATCTAGTGTTGTGTGTGTGCCTTCACTAGTGACCTCTGTCTCTGCCAGACAAAGAGGAGGAAGGGGACTTGGCTGTCTGTTTGTGCTTTATGCGAGTCCTCTTTGTAGGTGCTGTTGAAGGCAGTGCCTTGTCTGCGGCAGTCTTTGTAGCCAGCCATGTCAGTGTCCTGTGTGTGCATGTGTATGTTTCTCTGCTTTGCTACTGGTTGAACCTGCAAATGGGAAAGTGGCAGCCACGTCCCTCACCTGGGCAGAGACCCCAGGTCCCTGAGTGCATCAGGCTGGTCTCCAGCATCTGGGCAGGGGGGGCCTGGACTGGAGCTGCTGGAAAAAGTAGCTACTCTCTCTCTTAACATCCCTTAACAGCTACAGTACTCCAGCACTCAGACTGGAGGACCTCAAAATACAAAACTGGAGGCCTTTAAGTCTCACATTTTCCTTACCTCACTCATCTCAAAACCATTCTACCTAGGAGGTGTTAAGGCTGCAGGCCACTGACATGTTTAACTAACTGAACAGATCATAAGAAACTACCAGATGTGACATGAGAAATTGCTGGATGTGACAGATAACAGAGTGAGAAGCTGACAGAAGTTACAGACAGTGCTGTAAGCGATGGCTGGATTTCACAGGGAGTGATGTGAGAGATGACCAAGCTTCACAGCTAACTGAAGGGCAGTAACAGAGACCTTTTGGGGATCAGAGTCTTCCAAGGCCAGCAATGCCTAGGTAACTGCAACAGTAATACCATGTACAGCCAAGATGACCTAGGTAATGGTATAAGAAATACCAAATTTGGGTATGGATCAAGCAAAACTGGGACCAATGGGGAAAAAAAAAATCATTATTTGAGACTGGGTTGGTGAAAAGGAGGTCCAAGAAATGGGAAAAGGGATAATAAGGTATGCAAATGATATGATGGTTGTTGTTCACAGGTCCCTGTCGGGCAGCTGTGCACTTGGTCACTGCAGCTGGAGCAGAACAACAAACCTTTTGTACTGATCATACCACACAAGTTTGACCTGCTTCCGCAGTCAGTAGGCTTGGGATGGGAGTAGGGTCAGGTGCTTTCCCTGACTAACAGGGAAACACCTGGTTGGACAGTTTGAGCACCCTAGTATCACCATGTTGTTGTCCATTCCAGGTCTGACAGCATTTGTGGCTATCTACTGCTTCATAACATTTGCAGAAGTCACTATTCTACTTTGACACCAGTTGCTCCTTTCCCTCCACTAATGGAGGCCTTGCAGGGATACAGATGGACTCCGTGTGGCCCACATGGAGGGAAAGAATAGCCCACAGTCAGCAAAGGAAGGCCTGTGTTGTGGTTTAACCCTAGTAGGCAGCTAAACACCACAAAACTGCTCACTCACTCCTCCACCCAGTGGGATAGGGAAGAGAATCAGAAGGGTAAAAGTGAGAAAACTTGTGGGTTGAAGTAAAGAGAGTTTAATAGGGAAAGCAAAAGCTGTGCGCAAGCAAAGCAAAATAAGGAATTCATTCACTACTTCCATCATCAGGCAGGTGTTTAGTCATTTCCAGGAAAGCAGGGCTTCATCACACATAATGGTTACTTGGGAAGATAAACACCATCACTCCGAATGTCCCCCTTTCCTCCTTTCCCGCAGCTTTTATTGCTGAGCACAACGTCATATGGTATGAAATATCCCTTTGTTCAGTTGGGGTCAGCTGTCCCAGCTATGTCCCCATCCAACCCCTTGCCCACCCCCAGCCTACTCGCTGGCGAGCAGAGGGAAATGGGAGAGAGAAAGCCTCAACACTGTGCAAGCACTGTTCAGCAATAGCTACAACATTGTTGTCATATCAACAATATTTTGGTCACAAATCCAAAACATAGTACCATACAAGCTACTATGAAGAAAATCACCTCCATCCCAGCCAAAACCAGTACCACCTGTTTTATAATGTATGTTTGCGGGGGTGAGCAACCTCTGGTTTGGGAGGCTGTTCTCATTCCTCCAGTGTCTTTTCATATTTTTTTGTACATGCTCCCATGTAATCTTTTAACTTGTTTTTCAAATCTGCAAAGAAAACTGAAATGTCAGGTATCACTATGTGAAGTACAACATGTATGTATTTGCTGAAAGAGTTTTCATCTCTAGAAAGACTATTCCCTCAGCATGTAAGAGTTTTATTTGTATGTATAGATGTATATCTTAGACTAAGGATATTGAACTGTTTGTTTGTAGTTTATTATGTACCATATGTTCTGTTCTGTTTCAAGGGTGCTAGATTATACTGGGTCAGTGGAACTGACTGGAGAGAGGGCAATAGCTTCTCTTGGGATCAACCAAATCTGCTGGGGCAGTAGGGGAAAAAGAAGCTTCCAGGATGAGGCAGATAGATAGACAGAGTGACAGGGTGAGCAAGCAACAGAACTGCCTGGGAGTCTGCTGAGAGAAGCAGGGAGAACCTGAATCCAGAAGCAGCCAGATCTCAGAGGTAACAGAATTTTCCTATAGATCAGGGTTGCTGGATTGAGACCAAGCCCTGGAGGAAGAACCTGTCTGCAAGATAATGCAGTGAGTGAGGAAATGTTTATTTATAAAACTCTTTTAGCTATGTTCTGTCTTCACTTTGAATGTCCCTGTTTTTAAAATGAATTAAATCTAAAAAAAATAATCAAGCCCTCAGGGCGTTCACTTTAAAGCAGGTTAGTTCTAGTCTATGAGACAACCTTTCCAGTAAAGCCGGAATTGTTATACATTATTTTCTTTTCTCCATTCAAAAGATTTTAATTGGTAGAAGTTTAAGGCTGGGAATTAAATCCTAGACACGTTCAGGTTATAGAAAAAATTATTTCCTCTCAGTTTTATCTTTGAAATGTCTATGTCTAGGCAGGTGTGGAGAGTGCTCCCACAAAAGTGTCTGTTTTCCAGAAAAGCACATGCTTTGCATTTTTCATGACAGGTTCATTTATGAATCTTCCATGTAGCATAAAAACTGGCAATAGGTATGTGTCTTGGTTTCAGCTGGGACAGAGTTAATTTTCTTTCTAGTGGTTGCTGTGTTTCAGATTTGGTATGAAAGGAATGTCAATAATGCATATTGTTTTGGTTGATGCCAGGTGATGTTTATATTTTTTTCAAGGACTTTTTTCAGCTTCCCATAGAAGCTGAGAAGGAGCCTAGACAGAACAATGGAATGGCCAATGGAATATTCCGTACCATAGATGTCGTGATCAGTATATGAATGGGGTTTGTTGTGGGGCGAGTACTCGCGATTGTTGTTTGGGAAGGTACCAATTCACTGGGTGGTGAGAGTGACTTGTGTCATTGTTGTTACTATTATTATTTTTATTATTTCTATTATTGTTTTATTAAACTGTCTTTATCTCAACCCATGAGGTTTTTTTTTCCTTTCCCTTTCCCCTCCTTTTCTCCCTCTTCTCCCTGCCCTTCTGAGGGAAGGGGGAGAACCGCACAAGCGGCTGCACGATCCTAGCTGTCAGCTGGGGTTAAACCACAACAGTATGCCATCACAAACAGCTTTCCACCATGTTCTTGTCATTGTGACCAGCCTTTACTCTCACACACAAGGCTGGGAAGAGAAGAGTGTCTCTCAAAACTCCATGTAATACTCCTGATCCTACTAGGAGGAAGCAAAAGAAGAATGCTTTTCTGATGTTAAACAGATCCCCATCATTGTTTTCTAATACATATATATTGACTTTAATTTGTAGCCACTTTTGACAGACTCTCATGCATGTTCAGACCTGCCTTTATTGGAAGAGGGGAGGGGAATCCTGAGTGCAAATTGAATCCAGTGAATGGTTTGGGTTTGCAAAAATTAGAGAGAAATGTACCTGTCAGAAGAGAAAAATAAGTTTGCAATTTGTTTCAAAATGTCATTTTTTATTTTAAAAAAGCTAGTTAAAGGGACTGTGGTGGGTTGACCCTGGCCAGCAACTGAGCACCCACCAACCACTTGCTCACTCCACCACACAGCAGGATGGGGGAGAGAATCAGAAGGGCAAAAGTGAGAAAACTCATGGCTCGAGATACAGACAGTTTAATAAGTGAAAGAAAGAAAAAAAACAAGTGATGCAAAGGCAGTCACTCACTATCTCCCACCAGCCAGTCTCCAAGCAACAGCTACCTTGGAAACACTACCAACACTTAATTTCTGAGCATGACATTATATGGCATGGAATATCTCTTTGGTCAATTCAGGTCAGCTGTCCCAGCTGTGTACCCTCCCAGCCTCTTGCCCACCCCCACACTACTGGAGGGGCAGAGTGAGAAACAAAGAAGGCCTTGACTCTGTGCAACCACTGCTCGACAACAGCTACAACGTTGGGGTCTTATCAACAAATCTAAAACATAGAAACATATGGGCTGCCAAAAACAGTACAGTAACAACAACAAAAAAAATATCCAAAAACAAATAGGGGTTTTATTCTTCTTGCAAGAAATGTGTTGGGTCAAGAATAAAGATATATTTCTGTTTTGTGCAAAAATCTTTAAAAAAATGGAAAAGATTCAGTCCACCCTAAAAATTTATCTTCTAATTTTTGTTTTAGTGGCTGAACCAATTGATCCCTGCTTTCCTCAGCAGTTTCAATTTTTACTTGGGCCTTGGGCCCTTAGCAGTGTGTACTTGGCAGGGCCTAGGCAGTACTAGACCACTTTCTTATCCATTGTGTGATCAAAACTCAGTTTTCATGGATAGCAAGAACCCATTCTTAGGAGAGAAAGTAGCTGTTTTTGGGGACACACACTGTTCCTACTCCAGTGTCTGAGACACCCACCCTCTCCAGTACCTGACACTGAGACCTCACTCACTCCAGTAGCTGAGGCTGAGACCCCCGCTTACTCCAGTATCTGTCACCAGAGACACAGGGTGCCTACACTATTGGTCTGACTCCAGTAGCTGGCATCCAGTCCACTCATGCTGGTGTTCCTAGTAGATGGGGCTCCGGACACAAAGTCTATAGGACCCATGCCAATCCAGAGAGCTCTGGCCCCTCCAACTCCTGATTATAGGACCCTCCCTCACTCACTCCAGTAGCTGACACCACAGGCCAGGGACACCCATACTCCAAGTCTGAATACAGTTACTGGCCCAAAATCCACTCATAGAATCTAAAAATTGTAGAATGGTTGAGGTTGGGGGACACCTCTGGAGGTCATCTTGTCCAATTCCCTTGCTAATCAGGGCCACCTAGAGTCGGTTGCCCAGGACCACATCCAGATGGCATTTGAATATATGGAGACTCCACAACCTCCCTGGGCAACCTGTTCAAGGGTTCAGTCATCCTCACAGTAAAAAAGAGTTTCCTTGTGTTCAGAGGGAACCTCCTGTGCTTCATTTTGTGCTCATTGTCTCTTGTCTTGTCACTGGACACCACTGTAGCATGAGCTGCAGTGATCACACCCTGTTGGAATTCACAATCTTGAGAGATATGGGCCAGATGAAGAGTAGAGTCAGGACCCTGAACTTACAGGTGTTTAAGGAATTAGTGGATGGCCCCCCCTGGGAAACTGCCCTCAGGGATAAAAGAGCTGAAAAGAGCTTGCAGCTCTTTAAGGACATTTTTCTTAGAGCGGAAGAGCTCTAAATTCCCAGATGTAAGAAATCAGGCAAGGAAGACAGGAGACCAGCATGTCTGAGTAAGAACCTCCTGGTTGAGCTGAAGCACAAGAAGGAAATGCACAGGCAATGGAATCATAGAATGGTTTAAGTTGGAAGGGACCTTAAAGACCATTTAGTTCCCACCCCCCTGCCATGTGATCCAATCGATCACATCATACATCTGAAAGCAAATCCACACCAACAAAGCACGCCTGTACCACCGCATCCAAACACAAAACAAAAATGAACCGATCACAAAACAAAAAATCAATATACTCGACCAGTTAAACACCACTATATCAATTAACTTCATACAAAGCTCTCCAAAATACCACATAAAATATTGTGTAGGAACAACATGATGTGAGCTGTCTGTTCTCCATGAGCAAGCTGGAATTCTAACTATTCAGGTAATCTATCAGAGCTCGAGTTGTGCCACAGTCGAGCCACATGCTGGGTGCCAATATTGTGTTTTTGGCTGAATTTACCAAAACCAGACTGACAGATGACCCTTCCCCCCCCCCAAAAGAGGAGAGGAAGAGATAAGGGGGTTTAGAAGTTTAGAATGAACTACTTTAATAAAGAAATTTAATATTAAAATCAAAAAGAAGAAAATAATGAAATAGATACAATATATACAAAACCGTATCAAGCTCCCAGGATGACCTCACCGGCAGGCACTGGGGAAGTCCCAGACTAGACTCAGTGATGGATGAGAACTGGGTTCCAGCTCTGGAGTCAAGAACACACGGATCAGGATCAAAGGCAGATGAACAGACAGGGTCATCTTCGGATGTCGGCCATTGGAGAAAGAGAGCTGACCTTTTGATCCCTCAGCTTTTATACTGAGCATGGGGCAGATGGGATGGAATACCCCTGTTGGTCAGGTTCGGGTCACCTGTCTTGTCCACTCCTCCCCACAGGTGGGACTCCTCTACGCTTTTTCTGTTTCCGACCCTCTAAGGGGCAAATAACGAAACTGGCTGACCTTGGTTGTTATAGCAATAAGTATAAGCAAGGGCCTCTCTGCATCCCATTCCTTGGCATGGAGCACAAACATTGGTCTTATCACTCTGAGAATGAGCAGTTTTCTCCACAATATGCCATTGATTTCAGAGAGTTAGAAGAGGCCTAGCTAAAATGTAAAATTACTAAACAGAAAGTTGGTTCTGTTTTAGTTCAAACTGGGACAGGCAGGAACACCTCCCACTAGACCAGGTTGCTCAAAGCCCCATCCAGCCTGGTCTTGAACATCCCCAGTGATGGGGCCTCAACAACTTCCCTGAGCAAGCTATTCCAGTGCCTCACCACTCTCACAGTGAAAAATTTCTTCCTGATACCTAATCTAAATCTACCCTCTTCCAGTTTGAAGCTATTACCCCTCATCCTATCACTACATGCCCTTGTAAAAAGTCCCTCTCCAGCTTTCTTGTAGGCCCCATTCAGATACTGGAAGGTTGCTATATGATCTCCCCGGAGCCTTCTCTTCTCCAGGCTGAACAACCCCACCTCGCTCAGCCTGTCTTCATAGGAGAGGTGCTCTAACCCTCTGACCATCTTTGTGGCCCTCCACTGGACTTGCTCCAACAGATCCATGTCCTTCTTGTGCTAAGGACTCCAGAGCTGGACACAATACTCCAGGTGGGTTCTCACCAGAGCAGAGGGGGAGAATCACCTCTCTCGATGTGCTGGCCACACTTCTTTTGATGCAGCCCAGGATAGCACTGGCTGTGGAAAAGTAATGGAAGATTGGGGAGGAGGACTGTAAATACGCTCAAGTGACTCGCATGTGGGGTGCTGGAAAACACATCTATCACACTCATTGTTGCTTAGTTTTGTGTGCTCAACAAGTAGAACATCTGCACTTAGATAACATAGGCCTAGGATGGACTCAGGGGCACCTTATCAAACACGCCTGGGATTCTTGCCCTGCTGCTGAAGAGATCAAAGCACAGCAGAAAACTCCTTGAAATACAGGCCAGAACAGCAAGTGGGAGCTCCCTCGCTCCCTCACTCCCTTGCTAACAAGGACTCTCTTGCTAATAAGGACTCTCGCTCCGCGGTGCCTGCGTCCCCTGCTTGCCTGCCTCTGCCTGGGTGCTGCTTCAGAGGTTCCCAGATCCATGAGGTATTGACATTAAATTGTTCTTTGCCCTTAATCCGTGGTTTTGTGGTTGTTCCTGCGTCCTGCCTGCATCGGCTCACACAGACCCATTGCCTGTCTCAATTCTTTCTGGAGTACCATGTCACCACAAGACTTGCTTTTCAAGGCCCAGGATGGTATTCCGGGCAGTGGCATGGGGTACAGCATAGGTTTCCAACCATCTGCTGCTTCCTTCCACCACTGTAAGCACATAGCGCTTACCCTGGCGGTTTTGAGGGAGTGTGATGTAGTCATTTTTCCAAGCCTCCCCGTACTTATAATTCAGCCATCGTCCCCCATGCCACAAAGCTTTTAACTTTTTAGCTTGCTTGATTTCGGCGCATGTCTCACAGTTGTGGATAACCTGCACAATAGCGTCCATGGTTAAATTCACTCCTCGATTACAAGACCATTTGTATGTTCCATCTCTTCCTTGATGACCTGAAGTGTCATGGGCCACCAAGCTAAAAATAGTTGCTCCTTCAGCAGCTTCTGCGACTCGTTGTGTAGGAGACCACACAGCAGCTTTCCATCTTCAATGCTTTTCTACAATACGACAAGATCCATCAGTGAACAGAACACACTGTTTCTCATTATCTGAGAATTCATTATATGATGGGGCTTCCTCAGCATGTGTTACCACCTCCCCTGGTGGCATTCCGGAGTCTTTGCATTTGAAAGTCTATGCAGTAATACTTTCAGTAACATTGCAGCTAGGTACTCTCCATGAGGGGGAACTGCCCTTTATGTGAGAGAACAGCTGGAATACATGGAGCCCTGCCTGGGGATGGCTGATAAGCTGACAGAGAGCTTATGGGTAAGGACTGAAGAGAAGATGGGTAAGGATGGCATTGTAGTGGGTGTTTTCTATAGGCTGCCCCATCAGGAAGAACAAGCGGATGAGGCCCTCTACAGACAGATAGGAACAGCCCCGTGTTTGGAAGCCCTTGCCTTCACAGAGGACTTCAACCACCCTGATATCTGCTGGAGGGACAACACAGCAGGACATAAGCAATACAGGAGGTTTCTGGAGTGCATTGATGTCGTGGTTTGGCCTCAGAAGGCAACAAAGGACCATGTGCAGCTGCTCGCGCAGAACAGAGCCCCCACCGCCACCACGGCTGGGAGGGGAAAATCGGAAGAAAAAGGCAAAACTCGTGGGTTGAGACAAAGGCAATTTTAACAGAACAGGAAAAGGAGCCTCTTCACCTACTCCTCCGGTGACATTCCAAAATCCTTGCCTTCTGGCCAGTCCATAATCACCTCTAGAATTCCTCGGCGACTGGGGTTCCCCATTCGAGTTTGCTGCGTGATCCGTGCAATCGACTTACTCCATGTAGCATCCGTTGCATGATGTGTGGCAGGGACCCTTTCTTTGAACATCCAACCCAGCACCGGCAGCCGAGGTGCCAAGAGGAGCTGTGCTTCTGTACCAACCACTTCCGAAGCAGCTCGAACCCCTTCATATGCTGCCAGTATCTCCTCTTCTGTTGGAGTATAGCGGGTTTCGGATCCTCTGTATCCCTGACTCCAAAACCCTAGGGGTCGACCACGTGTCTCCCCTGGGGCTTTCTGCCAGAGGCTCCAGGTAGGGCCGTTCTCCCCAGCTGCGGTGTAGAGCACGTTTTTAAGATCTTGTCCTGCCCGGACTGGCCCCAGGGCTACTGCATGGACTATTTCCTGTTTAATATGTTCAAAAGCTTGTCGTTGCTCAGGACCCCATTTAAAATCCTTCTTCTTCCGGGTTACTTGATACAGAGGGCTCACAATCAGACTGTAATCTGGGATATGCATCCTCCAAAAACCCACAATGCCTAGGAAAGCTTGTGCTTCCTTTTTACTAGTTGGTGGAGACATAGCTGTTATTTTATTGATCATATCCGTTGGGATCTGATGGCGTCCATCTTGCCATTTTACTCCTAAAAACTGGATCTCCTGGGCAGGTCCCTTGACCTTACTCCATCTTATGGCAAAACCAGCTTTCAGAAGAATTTGAATTATTTTATTCCCCTTCTCAAAAACTTTTTCTACTGTGGTGCCCCATACGATGATATCGTCAATGTACTGCAGATGTTCTGGAGCTTCACCCTGTTCCAGTGCAGTCTCGATCAGTCCGTGGCAAATGGTGGGGCTGTATTTCCACCCTTGGGACAGTCGATTCCAGGTGTACTGGACACCTCTCCAAGTGAAAGCGAACTGTGATCTGCACTCTGCTGCCAGAGGGATTGAGAAGAATGCATTGGCAATATCATTTGTGGCATATC
>QJSC01024266.1:2933-13284 GCA_003697955.1 Calidris pygmaea
AACATTGTGGTTTAACAGGTGCTTAAGATAACCTTGTGGTCATGTCTCTTCTTATCAAACAGGAGGTTCTCAAGACTGCCACAATGGGTTCCTCCTTCTTGCTTAACTTGTTTGATCAGCAAATTACCCCTACTTACTTACTACAATTCCCCCCTTCTTTTATTTATAAGTGATTTGCTGATCAAACCTAGGCAATACCGCGCAAGCTGCATCTAATTCAGGACTTCCGTTCAGTATAATTTTCATTTCCAGTTCTGATTGCTTCATCACCATTAGCTGCACTTTTTCCAACCTGCTTTTAACAAAGCTTACAAATTTATTTATGATACAAGGTCCAAAATCAGAGTCAATAACAACATTATGAGGGGTCCCGCCAAAGCAGAAATTAAGGTAGTCAGCCATGGTGACTGATTAAACCAAGATTCATACCAGGAGGACTGAGCCTCTCGTTCTCGTTTTCTTTTCTCTAATCCCTCTCTCAGCTTAGCTAACGAATCTCTTACTACCCCTNTCCTTGTTGCAAGAACAAAAGGTCCAATCCTCTTCGATTCTGCAAAACTACTTCCGACAATGAGGTCAGTGATTTTTCTAAATAAGAAATAGATTTTTCTGTTCAGGCCAGATCTTCGTCTACTGCAGCTCTTAGAGATGTTAGACTCTGCTGTTGTTGCACCAAGGAAGTTATGCCAGTGGCGGTCCCAGCGACCCCTAAACCAAGTAGAGTAGCTATAGTGATTGTAGATATTGGCTCCCTTTTGCTGATTTCATGTCCTAAATTGCTCCAATGTAAATACATAGTTTCTTCCCCATGTGAGAGGATTCTTGGTACCACAGTAACCTGTACACAAAATTCTGAGGCATTTTTCTTGAGAACAGCAGTGGACAAACACGGTGTTAATCCGGTTATGGAGCAAACCCACCATGCTCCAGGACTAGGCAGAACCCTTTTAATATCAGATGCAAAGTTCTGAGTCTGGTCATTACATAAAGCTCTTCTCCCATTCGTCACCTTTCCTGTACACCAGCCACTCCCTTTGACCTGTTGAAGAGTAATGCCTGCTTTTCGTTCTTTCCAATTACATCTAGAGGGATTCTCCTTGGCAGAAAAGACTAAGTCTTCCAATTTAACTTGGAATTCTGGGGGTCCGGCTGTCACATTATACCGAACTTCCATTGAATCTTCCCATTGACCCAAGGTCCAATTGAAGGGTTGATGTTCATTTTCTGTAGTTGTGGCAATCAATGCCATTAATAGGATACCAGCTTTCATTTCCCCACTGTTCAATACCTCTCTGCCTTCCTCGTCTACTCTTTTGCAGAGAGCAACGGGATATTAATATCTTCTCGGCAGCAGCAGGTAGTCTTCAGGGGAATTTTGCTGTTATCCTGCTAGCTATCTTTCAAATGTATTTCCACCTGTTTGGTTGTTGTGCCCGTTTCATAGCACACTGTCTTAAAATTTTATACCAGTCTGTTTCATATACTTCCCAAAGTTCGGGTACTGACAGTTCCCATCCACAAAATAATTTACAAATTTCCACTTGATCCTCTGGTCCCCTGGTATGCATCAAATCATTGAGACCACGCGGAGAGCGACAGCGGCAGCGCTGAGTGCTGCAGCTTTAAATTTGATCTAGACTGAGACGGAGAGGGGGTTTCCCGGAGACGGGAAGCCGAGGGAGAGCGGGGAGACCCGAAACCAGTCGGGAATCTGGTGAGGGAGCCGAGAGGCTGACCTAGCTGGGGGCGGGCCGGGCGAGCCGCGGCAAATGTAAAAGCGGCCGTCGCCGCACCAGGCTCCGAGCGCGTGCCGGGCGCGCGTGAGCGGAAAGGCGGGTGTATCAGCGCGCAGGCGCACGTGCGCAGAGCGTGAGGGAAGCGGCCTCCGTTGTCGGACAGAGCGTGCGGGGAGCGGCAGAGTGAGGGGGCGGAGCGGGGACTTGTGCGCGGGACAAAGAGGGAGCGCCTGAGGGTGAATGGTCCGTTCAGCCTCTAGAGAGGAAATGGCAACCAAACGCCCCAAAGGCCCTGGTGAAGAAAAATGTGGGAACTCAGACCGAGCTCCCCCCGCAAAGAAGCGGCCGTTCAGGGCCCTGGCTGCACCGAATGCCTGAGCCTGGCTGCAGTACCACAGGGACCCAGGGACGCCTGTTGTGTGCGATGTGAGCAGATAAACGACCTGCTCAGACNCAGTTACATTTGCAAAATAGGTTTGGAGTCCTGGATTTTGGGGATGAGGCAAAGGAGACCGGAGAGGACGATCTCCCCAGTGAGGCACCCTGGACGGGTCACCCACCCAGGTGCCTCAGGACCTCATCAACAAAGAAAAAAAGGAGGGTGATTGTAATAGGGGACTCCCTTCTCAGTGGAACAGAGGGCCCAATCTGTAAGCCAGACCCGTCCCACAGGGAAGTTACCTGCCTCCCTGGGGCCAGGACCGAGGATATACGACGAAAAATCCACTCCCTGGTTCAGCCGTCAGATTATTACCCTCTTCTGATATTTCAAGTGGGCAACGATGAGGTGACTACCAGAAGCCCCAAGGCAATGAAAAGGGATTTCAGAACTCTGGGACGACTGGTCAAGGGGTCAGGAGCACAGGTGGTGTTCTCTTCTATCCCACCAGACATAGGGATGGACGAAGGGATAAGTAGGAAGAAACAACAAATCAACTGATGGTTAAAAGACTGGAGTAAACAGCAGGACTTTGGATTCTTTGAGCGCAGGCTGATCTACATGNTGGGCAACGATGAGGTGACTACCAGAAGCCTCAAGGCAATGAAAAGGGATTTCAGAACTCTGGGACGACTGGTCAAGGGGTCAGGAGCACAGGTGGTGTTCTCTTCTATCCCACCAGACATAGGGATGGACGAAGGGATAAGTAGGAAGAAACAACAAATCAACTGATGGTTAAAAGACTGGAGTAAACAGCAGGACTTGGATTCTTTGAGCGCAGGCTGATCTACATGTCACCAGGCGTGCTTGCAGCAGGTGGGGGAAGCCTAACCCAAAGGGGAAAAAGCATATTGGGACAGGAGTTAGCATGGCTCCTTAAGAGAGCTTTAAACTAGATGTGAAGGGGGACGGGGTTGGAACCAGGGCTACTAAAGTGGTGCCCGGGAACAGCGTGCCAGCGGTATTAGGTAAATGTGCCAGCCCTTCCAGAAAAATAGTGGGACGGTTAGCCCAGCTGAAGTGCATCTACATGAATGCACGCAGCATGGGCAACAAACAGGAGGAGCTGGAGGCCATCATGCAGGAAGAAAACTACGATCTAGTTGCCATCACAGAAACGTGGTGGGAGGACTCGCATACCTGGAGTGCTGTGATCGATGGCTACCAACTTTTCAGAAGGGACAGGCAAGGCAAGAGAGGTGGTGGGGTGGCCCTTTATGTTAAGAACAGTATTATATGCCTAGAACTCAGCAATATGCACGATGACAGTGTCGAGTGCCTATGGATAAGAATCAAGGGGAAGACCAGTAAGGCAGACATTGTGGTGGGAGTTTGTTATAGACCCCCAAACCAGGATATAAAGACTGACGAAGTATTCTATAGGCAGCTGACAGAGGCCTCACGATCACTCTCCCTTGTATTCACGGGGGACTTCAACTTCCCTGATATCTGCTGGCAATATAACACAGCAGAGAGGCAACAGTCCTGGAGATTCTTGGAGTGCGTGGAAGACAACTTCCTAACGCAGCTGGTGAGGGAACCGACCAGGGAAAGTGCCCTACTGGACCTGCTGATAGTTAACTCCCAAGGTCTTGTGGGGGATGTAAACGTTGGAGGCCGTCTTGGACAGAGTGATCATGAAATGATAANGGATAAAGCCATTCCTAAGTCCCAAAAATCAAGCAGGAAGGGAAGAAGACCAGCCTGGCTAAATAGAGAGCTTCGGCTGGAACTCAGGAACAAAAAGAAGGTTTATAATCTTTGGAAAAGGGGCCTGGCAGGCAAGGAGAAATACCAGGAAGCAGTGAGGATATGCCGGGGGAAAATTAGAAGGGCCAAGGCTCAAGCTGAGCTCATGTTGGCCACTAAAGTTAACAATAACAAAAAGGGGTTTTTTCGGTATGTTAACAGTAAGAGAAAGATTAGGGATAATGTGGGCCCACTGATGGATGAGGTGGGCACCCTAGTAGTGGAAGACACGGAGAAAGCAGAGTTGCTGAATGCCTTCTTTTCTTCAGTCTTCACTGTTAGGACTGCCCCTCATGAATCTGTGGCCTTGGAGGCAAGGGGGACGGTATGGAGAGAGGAAATTTTTCCTCTAGTAGAGGAGGACCATGTTTGGGACCACTTGGCCAAACTGGACATTCATAAGTCCATGGGCCCTGATGGGATGCACCCGCGAGTGCTGAGGGAGCTGGCAGATGTTATTGCTGGGCCACTCTCTATCATCTTTGAAAAGTCATGGAGAACAGGAGAGGTGCCTGAGGACTGGAGGAAGGCCAACATCACTCCAGTCTTCCAAAAGGGCAAGAAGGAGGACCCTGGGAACTACAGACCAGTTAGTCTCACTTCTGTCCCTGGGAAGATAATGGAGAGACTCATTCTAGATGTCATCTCCAAACAAGTTGAAGAGCGGAGGGTTATTGGAAGTGGGCAACATGGGTTTACCCAAGGGTAAATCATGTTTGACCAATCTGATAGCCTTCTATGATGCTATAACCGGTTGGTTGGATGAGGGGAGGGCAGCAGATGTCATCTACCTTGACTTCAGCAAGGCTTTTGACACTGTCTCCCATAACATCCTCATTGGGAAACTAAGGCAGTATGGGCTGGATGAGGGGACAGTGAGGTGGATTGAGAACTGGCTGTGTGACAGGACTCAAAGGGTAATGATTAATGGAGCAGGTTCAAGTTGGAAGCCTGTAACCAGTGGTGTCCCCCAGGGGTCAATACTTGGTCCAGTGCTGTTTAATATATTCATCAGTGACCTGGACGAGGGGACAGAGCGCATCCTCAGCAAGTTTGCTGATGATACCAAACTGGGAGGGGTGGCTGACACCCCGGAGGGCTGTGCTGCCATCCAGCGAGACTTGGACAGCCTGGAGAGCTGGGCACGGAAGAACCTCATGAGGTTCAACAGGGAAAAGTGTAGGGTCCTGCACCTGGGGAAGAAAAATGTCAGGCACCAGTACAGGTTAGGGGTAGACCTGCTGGAGGCAACTTCTGAAGAGAAAGATCTAGGGGTCCTGGTGGACAGCAAAATGACAATGAGCAGACAGTGTGCTCTTGTGGCCAGGAAGGCCAACGGAATCTTGGGCTGCATAGGGAAGAGTGTGGCCAGCGGGTCAAGGGAAGTCATTCTCCCCCTCTACTCTGCACTGGTGAGGCCACAACTGGAATACTGCGTCCAGTTCTGGGCTCCCCAGTTCAAGAAGGACAGGGAACTACTGGAAAGAGTCCAGCGAAGGGCAACAAAGATGATTCAAGGATTGGAGCATCTCCCTTATGAGGAAAGACTGAGAGAGCTGGGACTCTTTAGTCTGGAGAAGAGAAGGCTGAGGGGAGACCTTATCAATGCTTACAAGTATCTCAAGGGAGGGTTGAAGGAGGAGGGAGCCAGACTCTTTTCAGTGGTTCCCAGTGAGAGGACAAGGGGCAANGGGCACAAGTTGGAACATAAGAGGTTCCACTCAAATATGAGGAAAAACTTCTTCACAGTGAGGGTGACAGAGCCCTGGAAAAGGCTGCCCAGGGAGGTTGTGGAGTCCCCTTCCTTGGAGATTTTCAAGACCCGCCTGGATGCAGTCCTGAGTAACGTGCTCTAGATCTAGGCAATGCTGCTTCAGCAGGGGAGTTGGATTAGATGCTCTCTATGGTCCCTTCCAACTCTACAATTCAGTGAAATTCAGTGAAATTGCGACATTTCATACAGTAAGGTTGTCTCTTAAATGAAACACAGGACCAATCTCTATTACAATTTAAACATCGGCAACCAACCCAACATAAATGCCCGGATGTAGGGTGTTTTATACAGGGTATTCCACGGAGATCTCCTATTCTGGGTGATTCAGGTATTTCTGTCTCCGTTTCACAGCAAAAGGGAAAAACCTGAGGAGTTCCTGTTAGTTTGTATAATCCAGCCCCCCCCGTTTGGTCTGGTATCCTTTCTTCACTCCAAGGTGTGAAATATACCTTTCGTAGGGTATTTCCAGGTGGCATTTGGAACCACTGATATAAACTATTCCTTACTTCCCTCCTGGAGTGGTTCATTTACCGGCCTCGTTTTCCTTATCTTCATTCGGAGGTCTCCTGGTTCCGACATTACGGTCCGCCTTTCTGNCCCCCCCCGTTTGGTCTGGTATCCTTTCTTCACTCCAAGGTGTGAAATATACCTTTCGTAGGGTATTTCCAGGTGGCATTTGGAACCACTGATATAAACTATTCCTTACTTCCCTCCTGGAGTGGTTCATTTACCGGCCTCGTTTTCCTTATCTTCATTCGGAGGTCTCCTGGTTCCGACATTACGGTCCGCCTTTCTGGGAAGATAGGTCCCTTAATTCTGCTGGCACGAGCCCATCCTTTTTCCGCTGTATCTGTGGTAAGTACGCCATCTACAATTGCATATCCACTGTGACGCTTCCCATTTATACACTGAGATGATCCATCTATAAAGATTCCCTTTCCCTCAGGCAAGGCTTTTTCTCCTAAATCCTCTCGAACTTTGGTTTGATATTCTATGATATCAAGACAATTATGCCCTGGTACCTCCTCCTCAACCTTCCCATATAAATATTGAGAAGGGTTGAGGCTTTTGTCAGTGGTTAAAATCAAGTCATCTTTTTCCATTAAGATGGCTTCATATTTCAGAATCGTAGAATCAGTCAGCCACCTTCGGGACTTCTGGCTTAATATTGTTCTCACTATATGAGGAGCGGATACCATCAGTGTTCCCCCAAAGGTCAGTTTCCTGCTTTCCTCCACCAGTAAAGCTGCTGCCGCCACCGCTTGCACACAGGTTGGCCACCCTCGTGACACTGGGTCCAATACTTTGGACAGATAGGCTACTGGTTGTTTCTGCTCCTGTGTACACTAGGAACACGTATTCCCCCTTCTGGGGTCCTAATTTTAAATTTGTCAAGGGCTCAATATGACGGTTAGACCCCAGAAGGTAAAACCCCTGACACCCCTATTCTTGGGGATAATCGTCTTGCTCCATTACTCGGAGCACTCCATCTTCTCTCCGCCTCATCGGACACTGCCTCCTAGAGTGTCCCTCTCTCCCACAATGAAAACACTTTCTAGGACCCGCTTTCCACCCGTGAGGGTTCCCTCCCCCAGCCGACTGAGCCCCGTGTTCTCCATACTCGCGCTCTGGACCACGACTGGGACCTCTGCCACAATCTGACAGTTCTCTCTCTGTCTCTCTGACTACCGCTTCACTTTCACTTCACTTTCTCATCATCCCTCCTGACATACACTTTCCGAGCCTCTCGCAACAATTCATTCAAATCCCGACCATGTCAGCCTTCCAGTTTCTTTAACTTCTTCTTTATATCAGGCCACGCCTTAGTGACAAAATTAACTTTCAACAACTCTCGCCCCACACCACCCTCAGGATCTATTCCTGAGTATTGTTGCATATTTTTCCTTAACCCTTCCAACCAATCTGTGGGAGATTCATCTTTTTGTTGTGTGCTTTCAAAAGCCTTATCAAAGTTCTGTCCTTTGGGACTGCCTCTTTTATTCCCCTAATGACCAATCTTCTGTAATCAGACATATTATTCCTCCTCCTCCGCATTATTCTGGTCCTGGGCAGGTCTTGTCACAGGGAACTTCTGTTCCCCTAGGACTCCCCCTGGGACATCGGGAGGATTTCCTCACTCCCAAATTCTAATACCTGCAAGCCCGGATCGTTTGTCTTTGTCTTTCTTCCGGTGTAAACAGGGCTGCAGCAAAACTGCATTTTGCTGCTCTGACAACCCCAAAGGGTCCTCTAATTACTTTTTTATTTCCTTCTTAAATTCCTGCACCTTAGTGCTACTCAGAGGTACATTCGCACAGCCCACCCCCTCGCGGCTACGGGCATGTGTACCTCTCTCAAAGGGAACGTTACTTCTTTGAATTCCCTTTTAGGGGAGGATAAAGGGAAATTCTGAACATCCCTCACAATCTGATCTAATCTCATGGCCCAGACCGAGTTTCCTCAAGCAGAGGGACACAGGGTCTCTCAGGGTCACCCCCCCCCGCCCCGCCCCATGCATTATCTTACTTCTTCCCCTCCCCAGATCTCATGCTACAAATAAGGGGTGAGATACTCTCCAGCACAAAGCATATTACAAACCAGTCCAGGCTAATACAGCCTGACTCCCTTTTTATTCACAGCAGCCCATGCTGCCGCAGCACGGCCGTGAACAGTGCCGTCTTCATCTTCACGTTGTGCTTGGCCTGACACCACAGGCTCATCAATTTTTAGAGCCTAGCATTCCCAGTTCTCTATTGGCCCGAACTGTGGCCAATACAACCGGTCAGATCCAATGGGTTCTTTCACCCATTCAAACATACAGTACTGTATCATCATTTTTATCGTTTCCCTGGGTGCAAACCTGCCCCCAATTCCCAAGCATCACCCCTAAAGGACTGTCAGGTGGAATGCTCAAACCCGGATCATCAGATCCCCCCAATTTTTATTTTATTTTATTTTATTTTTTACCGCTTTCTCTCTACTAGGCCTATTTTTTACTCTCCCGCGGGACTACTTTCAACTGGAACCTTTTCGCTTCACCCCTTCATGGGCCGGTCTCCTCACGGAGAGACGGAAGCGCGGCTAGAAGGGCTCCACACTCGCTTCGCAGGCAATCCTGCGTCTCAATCACACGCTCCCAGTCCCGCTATCCCAGCCGCCCGAGTAGTACTTAACAGTCAATTTTCTTACCCGGGTCCCGTGCACAGAAATTATCGGCTGCCGCGCGTAACTCAATTCCGTCAATTCAATTCTTCCAATGGGTCTTCTAACAAATGTCCCATTTCTTTCTTACATTCCCTCACATCTCTGGAGCTGAGAGGTATAGATACAAATCCTACTCCGGGTTGTGCCCCCCCCCCCGCCCCCAGCAGTCTCCCTTAATGGATATAATAAATTCTTCTCCCTTCTTTCTCTAGTTTGACTTCTGGTTATTCTTCGATCAGGAGGGGCCTCTCCCTCAGGTTCTGAGGGTGCTGTTGGAGGGAGATCCTGCTCAGGACCGGGTGGTAGCAGAGGAGGGGGAACATAGGGTGGGGGAAGACGCTGGAGGTTCTCCTACATCCCACCTTTTCTTTCTGTCATTTTTCTTTTCTTTTAATGGAAACAAATTAGCGGTTTGAGCCGTGCCCAGAATCCATAAAAAGGCATATTCACTCTCCTCCTTATTAAATGGTCGTTTGTTGTTAACATATATATTTAATTGTTGGCATATCCAATCCTCCAAAGATCCATACATTGGCCAATATAAATCTTTTCTTATCTGTTTTTCCTCCCCATACTTCCACACAATAATGGACCATTTTCTCCTTGGACTTTCCTTTTTGAGAAGGGGAACTGTCCTAATATCGGATCATTAGGCCTAATGGGCTATCTTGGGGTATATCAGGGAGCCCACCCCCACCCCATATCTCCTGTATGGAACCAGAAGCCTTACTTTTCTTCTGTCCCATCTTCCGAGAGTGCCTTGTTTCACTCAAAATTCGTTCGCTTCGCTCCATTCCTGGCCCACGTCCTCGTGGACAATGGGAACCGCACTATTAGGAGGTCCACACTCACTTCGCCCGGGGGACTACTAAGCCCAGCGGACGTCTCAGTCACTCGCACCCCGGGTACCCAATCCCCGACCGAACGGAACCACAATATACTTTCTCACTCCCCAGTCTTTGTCCGGCTCTTCGTGCACAAAAATTACAGGGAACTGCAGTATCTCCTTTCTTTTCCTTTTGCTTTCCACCTTGGTTCAGAAAATCCAGGTGAGCCAAGTCGGAATCTTCTCCGGGACCACCCGAAGATGGGGCACCCTCCCACAGTCGAATTCCGAGTCGGCTGTCTGGATCCGAGTCACGACACCAAATTTGTTATAGTTCAATTTAAGGCAAATCGAGTCCAAAATAGATTCACTAAGTATTTATTAAGGTAGGAAAGCAAAAGCAGCGCTGGGCGGCCGGGGAGTCACAGCTCCACCAAGGGCTCGCAAATTCAGGCAAGCCAAGCAGCCCTTTTTATCTTCACAGAGGTCGGTCTTGACATCTTCAGTATGCCCCTCTGCTTCAGGCAGTTCCGATCTATTCTTTACATGGTTGATTGGAACAAAGGCACACGTAATCACCGTAAGATAACATTGTGGTTTAACAGGTGCTTAAGATAACCTTG
>QJSC01024346.1:11470-77366 GCA_003697955.1 Calidris pygmaea
GGGCTCCCCAGTTCAAGAGGGACAGGGAACTACTGGAAAGAGTCCAGCGAAGGGCAACAAAGATGATTCAAGGATTGGAGCATCTCCCTTATGAAGAAAGACTGAGAGAGCTGGGGCTCTTTAGTCTGGAGAAGAGAAGGCTGAGGGGAGACCTTATTAATGCTGACAAGTATCTCAAGGGTGGGTTGAAGGAGGAGGGAGCCAGACTCTTTGCAGTGGTTCCCAGTGAGAGGACGAAGGGCAACGGGCACAAGTTGGAACATAAGAGGTTCCACTCAAATATGATGAAGAACTTCTTCACAGTGAGGGTGACAGAGCCCTGGAACAGGCTGCCCAGGGAGGGTGTGGAGTCCCCTTCCTTGGAGATTTTCAAGACCCACCTGGATGCCATCCTGAGTAACATGCTCTGACAAGCTCTAGGCAATCCTGCTTCAGCAGGGGAGTTGGACTAGATGATCTCTATGGTCCCTTCCAACTCTAAAAATTCAGTGAAATTCAGTGAAATATACATTGTGTATTAAATATACGTATAGGTTTGTATAGATTGTGTGTGTATAGATATAGATTGTGTGTGTATATATAATTGTATACATTAACATTGAATTAGTTCCCTCTAAACTCACAGCTCTTTTCTTCCTCCTCTCCTTGGAGTGAGAGGTGGGGGGAGAGCATCTTTTATCGTGTCATTGGCCAATTCAGCTGAAATGACAACACAGAAGCCTTCTTTTAAGCTATGGCTTTGGTGCTGGAGCAGCTGCTCCCACATGAGGTGGGCACAGAAAGCTCAGCGCAGGTCCCTGGCCCTGTGCAGGGCAGGGGGGCCACAGATCCAGGGGGTGAAGTGGCCCTTGTGGGGCTCCTGTGAGAGTTAAAATGTAAATGGAGAGACTGTTGCTGGTTTTTGTACTGTTTTTAATAAAGCATCATGAATTGCTGTGGGTGTTTCTCTCCTGTTGTTCAAGGGCATCCAAAGGAATCCAGGGGGTCCAAGAGGGTCAAAGGGGGTCCTAGGACTTCCAAGGGGACCCGGAAGGTCCTTGGCCCCCCAGCGTGGTTTAACCCTCACTCCCCCCTCTCCCCCAGAGGGAGAAAAGGAGGGGAAAACATCTTGTGAATTGGAATAAAGACAGTTTAAGACAACAGTTACAGCAGAGGAAAATATGATTAATTATAAAAAAATATTCAAAATTAAGGGATACAACAGCAGCTGCCCTCAGCACCCGAGGACTGATTGCCCAGCCTGTCCACAGCAGCAATGGAGGGTCCCAGCCCCCTCCCAACTCTCATTTCTGTCCTGAGCAGGATATCTGTGGGGTGGAATATCCCTTTGGCCACCTCATCCTGGCCGTGCTCCCTCTCGGCTGTGATGGGAAGCTGAAAAAGCCCTTGACTGATGCGAACATTTCTCAGCCACGTATAAAACCATGTCAGATCAATGACATTCTCACACCAAATTCAAAATGCAGCCGATACTAGAAAGAAAATCAACTCCATCAAACCTCAAATGAGGACACACACCCCTGTTCAGAGCCTCCCAGTACCCGGGGGGACCCGCAGCAGCCCCTGCCCCCTGCCCCTCACTGCCCTTCTGTCCCCTGGGCTGGGGCAGGGCAGAGAGGGGCATCTCCTGCAGGGTCCAGGAGAGGAGAGTGAGGAGTCTCTGGAGAAGGACAGGGTCTGCTGGAGGCTGTGGTGGGGATGGAAGGGGGGCTGAGGGTCGGGGGGATGCTGCCCCTGAGGCACAGCTCCATTTTCACTGTCTCCACTTGAAACCAAGGGCGCAGGGTCTCCCTGTGGAATGAGCCTGGTGGGAAAGTGAAGATCTTGATCCCAGTGTTGGCGTTGAGGAAAGTGACCAGCCCCTCTGTACAGTCCAGACAGACCCAGATCCTCCTGGGGACTGGGGACAGTGGGATGGAAGGAAAGGTGAGAGCCTCGAACTGCCCTCTCCGGTGCCGAACTGCCCAGATCCCTTCTTCAGGGCTCGGTAACACTCTCCTCCTTCTCTCCCCAGTCTCTTTGGCCACCCCAACACCCCACCATGAATCATCTCCCACCTCCACCTCCCAGCAGTGCCTCCCTTCCCAGAACCTCTGCTTGCCCAGCACCCAGCACCAATAGGTAAATCTCTCAGGGGTGCTGGGCAGGTTCAGCCATGCGGTCCCCCATCTCACACTTCTCAAATCCTCCGACAGGAGAAGCTGGGAATGAGCCGTGTTTGGATCCAGGGTCACCACATCTGCAGGGAACAGGAGGAGCGGGAACATCAGAGCTCAGTCCTGGGCAGATTTCACCACCCCAGGGCCAGGACCTGCCCCACGGGGCAGGAGACTGGGCATCTCCTTCCTCCTCTCCATCCCCACTATGGGGCCAGCTCCACCACGGCCAAGTTCAGTGCCGTGGGAAGAGGCACCAGTGGGGCTGCAGCCCCCGCAGAGAGTAGCAGGATGGGGAGAGGGGCTGGGCTGGGCAGTGCAAGGGGTCTCAGGGGGAGATGGCCCCTCTGGGGCACCATGGTGTAACTCAGAACAGGGTGGAACAGCAAGAAAATGGGATGAGATCCAGCCCAGTGCCATGGTCGGGGGGGGAGTCTGAGTCACCAACACGCCCAGGCATGGCCAGTCCCTTCACTGGACAGCCCAGTTACACCTTGCACAGAGGGAAAGGGAGAAGAACCACCCATAAACCAAAACAAAATACAATAAAAGACCCAATTACCTGGATTCTCAGGAAGCAGAAATTTTCTTCACTCTACAAAGACAGAAAAGAGCAGGTCACATCCCACCACTGGTAACCAGTGGCTGTGGAAAGGGTAAAGGGCCCATCCCTGGTCTGGTGTCCCTGAGCTGCCCACCTCCCCAGACACATCCCCTCGGGGTTTGCCTGGACCCAGAGGATGCAGGGATGGAGAGGATGTGCAAGACAGGAACGGGTCAAGCCCAGAGTGCCCAAGAGAGGACACCGAGCCAGGAGGAGATCACGGAGACTCACCCAACAGTGCAGCTTGTTCCTCTGGAAAGCAAAAGGAGTATTTGGTCAGAGAGGACAGCTTCTCATCCCATAGGTGCTCAAGAAGGAGTAAGAAGAGCCGAGGAAACCCAAATTCTTCCTTTTTGGGGAGTGGGAAAACACTCCCTGGGTCCCAGGGATGGGTTCCTCCAGCCTGGTCATGTCCCACAGCTGGTAGACAGGGACTTTGGGCAGGGGAGAGGGTATGTCCCTGGACTGGTTTCCCCAAGCCGCCCACCCCCTACAGGCACCTCCCCTCAGGGTTTTGCCTGGACCCAAGGGATGCAGGGACGCAGAGGACAGGCAAGGGGAGACAGGGCCAAGCACAGAGCATCCAGGAAAGGACACTGAGCCAGGAGGATCTCACAGAGACTCACCCAGTGCTGCATCTCGTTGCTCTGGAAAGGAAAAACAAAATCAATCAGTGATGAAAGGGAAGAGCTTCTTACCCCATGGCTCGAGCGAGCAGAGCTCGGGCTGAGCCCAAACTCCTGCTTGGGAAATGGGAAAAGTCCCCTTGGCTCCCAGGGTGGATCCCTGACCTCCTATCCCCACCCTAGCTCACACAGGCACCCTACAGTTAAGCCTGACTTAAGCAGAGATTTAAGGCTCAGCTTGATTTAAGCTCACTCAGTGCCGGTCCCTGTTACTTCCAATGAGTCAGTACACCTCCCGTGCCCAGTTCCCGTGCCCAGTTCCCTGCACCAGTGCTCTCCAGTCCCCTTCTGGGCTCCATCAACCCACAGCAATGACCAGAGAAACATCAAGAACCATCCAAAGCCACGTCCCTCCCTGGGGGCTCCTTTCTCAGGAAGCTTTGCTGGTGGCAGGGGCCAGAAGGACTCACCCAGGTCTGGACTGCACCACTGGAAAGCAAAAGCAGAGGAAGAGGAGGTCAGGAGAGTGGCTACTTTGTCACTGGGACCATCTCCCCAGGGTCTCTTGGACCTTCCCACCAGTCAGATGCTCTGGCCATGCTCCCTGCCCTCCCACCCACACCCCGTGTCCTTGTCCCCAGCCTTCCTCTGCCCAAAGAGCTTTCTTAATAAAGGCAAAACATTGTGGTGATGCAAACTCACCTTTCCTTCGGAAGAGATAAGCACTGAGGGCAGCGGACACCACTGAAAGCAGTAGGAACACACCCAGAGCTGCCATCCAGGGACGGGCATTGTGGAAAAAGGGAGCTGAGAAACAAAAAAACATCCAGAAAAGGCCTCAATTTACACTCCCCTTTGTGAGGAGAAGAAAAAAAAATACCAAAACAACCACAAAATTCCATCTCCTCAAGCTTTGTGCTGGGAGCCCTGGGCTCAAGGGGACATCCTCCTCCCCATCCCATGGACATCCCAAAACTCCCCTGAAGCACACCAGGATCACGTTCTCTCCTGTACTAAAACACACCTGTGGATGCATCCCCCTCCCCATCCCACACCCCTACATGTTTCTCCAGCCCCCTGACATCACCGCCCCCCAAGCAGCATGGCCAACCCCAGCCCTGCTGCCATCCTGCACCTGAGATGTGCAGGGACGACTCCTGCTCCTGCTCCAAGCGGCTGTTCCTCACCACGCACGACACGTTCCCATCTCCCTTCCCACTCACGATGATGACATCTTGGATCTCAAAGAAGCCCCTCTCATCTGGAGAATGTCTCTGGAAGACTGAGGGGAGAGGCTGCCCCTCGCCATCCTTCCACAGTACCTGCGGTGACGGGTACCAGCCGGCCGATCGACACACCACCCGGATGCCTCCATCCTCATAAGCCTCCAGAGAGAGGAGAGGGACAGAGCCCATGGCTGGGGGAAGAGCCCGGGGTTGCCCTGAGTTAGGGATGGACCCAGCTCAAAGGCCAAGACCCAACCCCACATCAGACCGTCACAGGGCGCCCAGGGGGCTGTGGGGCCAGCCACATGCTCCTCACACCTCCCAACCCACCCCAACATCTGCAGGAACCGGAGAGCACTGATGCCAAATGACTCCAGATCAGCCATAGCACAGCCTGGCAGAGCAACCCCGAGCAGCCGAGCTTCATCGCCTCAAGGCAGTGTCTCCACATCATCACAGCATCATGAGGACACCACAGAGACCCAAAGCTACTGCGTCCATGCCGCCTGCCCCCAAAACCCCTCCAGCACCACGGGTGTGCTCCCTCCTGGGCATGCACAGATGGGAGAAATCCCCCTCACACCCGACCTCTCTCAGCGGCTCTTGGCCTTCGGCACCAAATAAATGGATGTGAGGATGGGACAGAGCTCTGGGAGGGACACACCAACCCAAGGACACCTGCACCAATCCCAGGAAACACCACAGTGACTACAAACCTGCCACCTTCAGTTCCACCACAGCTTCTCCATAAGAGGCAGCATCTTGCACAGTGCAGACGTACTGGCCATCATCAGAGGGTCTCAACCCTCTGATTCTCAAGTCCAGGCTCCCACAGGAGAGACCATCTCTGGCCAACTCTGTCCTTCCAGCATATTCCTCCATCTGCTCCCAGTACTGGTCTGCTCCATTTTGGTAGAGGTGCACTGTTTCAGAGACCTGGTGCCGGATCCACCTGATCTCCAAGCTCGAAGCATCCATGTGTGGGGACAAGTGACACGGCAGCACAACATCCTGCCCCATGGGGGCAAGGAGAGGTCGGCCTGGTCCTACCACTCTGAACTGTGCTGGGTGACAGAGAAGGATGCAGAGAGATGGAGATTGCGCCCACCTTAATTTACAGGCATAGCATGGCAAGGGGCCATGTTGGCGTGAGCAGTGCCCACTCCATCCCACGGGTGTTGCTTTGCTCTCCCTGTGGCCCAAAGACCCTGGAGAAACCGGAGAGGGAGCAGGAGAACTCGAAGGAGAAGGAGATTTCCTGGTGGTGGGAACTTGCTCCAGAAAATCATCACCCCCACCTCAGCCAGCCACGGTAGAAGGGACAAAGGCTTTGGGGAAGAACCATATGATGGGACTGAAGATGTCCCAGGGCAATGGAACGTGTGGCATCAAGACCCCAGGGGAAAGTGAAAGCAATGTACAGCTGAGCTCTGGGCTCATTTCCTCCTGCCCCACAGCACCTCCCCTACCCCACATCGGCCACCCAGAGCACGCTCAGCCCCCCCAGCCCTGCAGGATCCCTACCTGATCCCAGCCGCAGGAGGTGGAGAGTCAGGAAATGACTGAGGAGGCCCCATGGGCTTGTGGGGAACTCCATCTGCGGCTGGAGCTGGAGAAGAGGGTGCGAAGGGAGGCAGAGGGAGGGCAAGGGGGGGTTACAGTCGCCACAGAAGGGATGGGGAAGAAGGGCTGCACCTGCCCCCATTGGGGCTCCAGAAATCCCACCAAACCACCTGCACCCTGATGTTGGAAGGAACCCTTGGTCAAGGGCATGATGGGATGCACACGTGGCTCCCAGGGCAGCCCCTGCTCTGCCCCACTGCCCTCCCCAGGATTTACTCTAAATCCCTTACAAGATTTTAAGTCAAATTAAATATTCTAAATTCCTCGCAGAAAGGAAATACAACCCCTGGACCTGTACGAGCCGCCAGAGGAAGCAGCCGACAGGATACATCCAAGGTCTCACGCTTATCCTCTCTTTCCAGATGCAGCATCAGGGGGTTTTTGGCCTGACTTCAAACTCTATCCCCAGCACTTGAACACATTACGGAGGAGAAAGAAGGAAAAAAGTGGAGGAAGGCAAAATATGTGGTTGCGAGCAGGTTAAGAGCTTCGTTGTCATTTTTGGACATGGCATAGGAGCCCAGCAGTGTCCCTGCAGCCCTACAACCGCCCAGAGCTTGTGGGGATCCAGGGATGAAGGGACAAGAAGGGTTTGGACACGGATTTGAGTGTCAGGACACCCCAGCTGTGCCCTGTCACCCTGGGGACATCAGATCCCTGGGGAGGACATGTCCCCTGCTGTCCCCACTGTCACAAATTATGCAGGGAGAGCCCATGCCCAAAATAAGGGATGCCGGGGGGTTCAGCGTTGTGGTGGGTATTTGCCAGGTTGGAGGGTCAGAAACGGAAAAGCATAGAGGGGTCCCACTCGCAGGGAGGAGGCTCCAGGAGGAGTGACCCCCAGATTGACCAAGGGGGAGTTCCATCCCATCTACCCCACACTCAGTATAAAAGCCGAGGGATCAGGTCTTTCTTCAATGGCCAACGTCCAAGGAGGACCCTGTCTCTTTATCTGCCTTTGATCCTGATCCCTGCTTTCCTGACCCCAGAGCTGGAATCCAGTTCCCTCCCATCACTGAGTCCAATCTGGGGCTTCCCCAGTGCCTGCCGGTGATGTCATCTTGGGAGTCTGACACCCTTTTGTATAGATTGTATCTATTTCATTATTTTCCTTTTTATCTTATTATTTATATTCCACTAAAGTAGTTTAGTTCCTGTTGAACTCATAGATCTCTTTCTCTTTCCTCCTCCTCCCAGACGGGGACAGAGCATCTGTCACCGTCATGGGCCAACTCAGCCTAAATCACCACATAAATATACAAATTTCTGAAAATATAAAGTTATAAAAAAGAATAAATCCTATTTTCCCACTTTTTTTTCCAGCTTTCTCTTTTCCAGTTGTCCATTTGAGGTCCCATTTCCCTCACCCAGATCTCTCCCAGCCTGCCCAGTCGCCTGGCTCACTTTCCATTTCTAGTTTATTTTTTTCCATTTGTCTATTATTTTTCTGAGGTTTGAGAGCAACTGGGCCACCAATCAGGAGAACTGGGAGGTGCTGGGAGCCTCTTGGGTGAACTGGTGAGAACTGGGCTTGAGCCCAGGGTGGGAATAATGAAAAAAAGGCCAACTGAAAAAAAAATCCAACCAAAAAAAGAGGAAAAAGAGAAAAAAAAAGAAAAAAAAACAGACTAAAGACGTGCTTTTCCCCTCTTGGATGGGATTTCCTAGAGTCTCAAAGGTCCCAGCAGGAAAATACTGTTTTTAATTTTAATTTTTTGCTTTGGTTTTTATTACAATTATAATTTTTTCTTTTATTTTAATTTCATTTTTTCATTTAGTTTTTATTTTCAATTTTAGTCTTTGATTTTATTTTTATTAATTGCATTTTTATTTTTTATTTCGATGGGTTTATTTTTAATTAGTACTCTTTTTTTTTTTGTTTCTACATGCAGGCTTTGTCAGCCTCATGGAATGTTTTTGCAGTGAGTGCTTTCTGCACTGCAAAAGCGGCAGCTCCAGTGGTGTGTGACCGTTGCTTAAAAAAATAAACAATAAAAAATTAGGATTTTGGTTTAAAAAAAATGGTTAACTTCAGTGCAAAAAACCTATTTTTTCCATATTTTGGCAATTGGATGAATTAGTTTCATTTATTGGGGGTGAGGGAAAGGATAGGGGTCTTGGCTCAATGCTATGAGTTGCCAGGAGGTGGTGCTATGAAAAAAAGATTTTTTAATATATATTTATATATGTCTATTGATCCACATATATAAATATATATTTTTATATAAAAACATTTTAATTTATATCTATAATTTTATATAAAATATATACAATATATAAAATTATATAAAATATATATTTGTATTTTTATGTTTTTATTTTTATATATAATTAACTTTTTCCTCTCTTTTTTTATGGGCTGGAGAGAACCTCCTCCTTGTTGCACCCCTTTGGGTGTGACCAAAACCAAACCAAAACCAATAAAAAAACCCCAAAATAACCCAAACCCAAAACCCAAACCAGCCGGAAATTCAACAAAAAGAGGTGAAGCGGGAGCTGGGAGAGAAAGATCCCTCGGGCAGCCCCTTCCCCCTCTGCCGCGGAGGATCCTCATGAAAATCCCCCAGAAAAAAACCAACCCAAAACATGAAATTATTTAATTTTGTTAAATCTTACTATTTTCCATTTCTCTCAGCAGGAAAGGGACGCACAGTGGCATCTGCACTTTCCACAGCCGAGTGAGGGGCTGGGGGTAAACTCAGGGGGAATATTTTAACTAGGGAGGGGAGATTTTAACTGGGAGGAGAAAATTTTAATTGCAGGGGGATTTGAATTGGAGGCGAAAACTTTAATTGTGGGAAGAATATTTCAATTAGGGGAGAAAATTATACAGTTGAAAAAATCACCCTTAAATTGAGATATAATCAAGGGATGTGCCGTTTCTCACCCAAATTTCCCCAGCTGGATTGTTACAGGTAGATGAGGAGCAAAAAATAACCACAACCAACCACTGCAAAACACCTTTCAATCCAAAATAAAGATCCCGAGGGCAAAGCACAGGGAAATCCCCTTTCCTCCTCTTGTTGATGGGATGGGGACAGTGCTCAGAATCCCCTTCTTTCCCCCAAAAAGGCAGCAGGGTGATGCTAGAATTTTCCCCTCCATGAAAGCACTGAGGTTTCCCCCTTTTTCTAACCTTTTGGGGTTTTCCCTGGTGGCACCGGCGCCCTTTTGGGGTTCCTCCAGCTGCTTGTCCTCCACTGGCTTCTTCTCCGCTTGGTGGGTTTCTTTCCCCCTATCGTGGGGGTTTTTCCCTCTTTTGGTTTCCCCCCCCCCCCGTCTTCTCTAGCAAAAGTTCTTCTCTGACTCAGCAAAAGCTCGGTCCCGTGTCTGCCTCCACCAGCTTTTATCAGCCGAGGAGGGAGGAGACTCCAATCTCCCACCCGCAGACATCAGATGCCTCCTGCACCCTCCGATTGCACCTTTTTCCCCCCCATTTCTGAGCCATTTTATCTCTCAACGTCTGGGGGTGGAGGGGAGAAAAAAGGTGGTGCAAAAAAAAATGTGCATTATTGCGCCACAAGTACAAAATTTCTTAATTTTTACCCCCCAAAATATGACGGCAACTCCTTCCGTGGGAGCAAGGCAAAGCGGAGCTGATGGGAGCAGTGAGGGATGAGAGAGAAAAGCCTGGAAATGATAAAACAAGAAAAGCCTCCCCAACCTGGGGGAGATAAAACGTATTTAAAGTCATCCATGCCTTAGAACCCACCAGGTCTCTCCCCACCATTCTCCCCAAAAGAGTGGAAAGTGTAAATATTTTAATTTCTTGGTGGGAAAGCAAAGGTATGGCACCTGTTGGGAGAAACTTCAAGTGAGGTGATTCCTGCTTTCAAGGGAAAAGCCCCCCCAAAGTGCTGCCGAGGGGGGGCTGGACCCCCTTTTTCTCCCTTTCCCCCAACTTTTAGGATATTTGGAGCATCCCAAGCAGGTATTTGGCACTTGTTTGCTTTCCCCCATGTTCCCTGACTGTGGAGAGGGTGAAAGATCCTGACAGTGTTTTGAGAGAATCCATAGATTTGAGAGGATTCAGTTATTTGAGGGAAATTCAGGGGTAATTGGGAGGTATCTGGGGAGAATCCCATTGTTTTGGGAGAACTGAGAGGTACTTGGGGAAGAATAGAGGGGTATTTGGGGAAGAATTGAGGCTTTGGGACAAGAATTCAGAGGTATTTGGGGAAAAATTCTGTTATTTTGGGATAATTCAGAGATATTTGGGACAATTCAGAGGTATTTGGGGATAATTCAAATGTTTAAAGAGAATTCAGAGGCATTTGTGAGGAATTCAGAGGCTTTTTAAATTTTTTTTTGAGAATTCAGAGGTATTTGAGGATGATTCGGAGTTATTTTGGGAGCAAGTCAGAAGCATCTGGGGCAATCCAGAGGTATTGGGGGAGAATTCAAAGGCATTTGAGGAGGAATTGGGAGTTCTTTGGGGAGAATCCAGGGGTATTTGGGGGTAGTTGAATTATTGTGGGAGAACTCCGAGTTCTTTGGGGAGGAAAAGGAAGGTGTGGAAGGGGCGGCAGCAGCAGGCGCAGCCCCCGCTCTGATCCCGTCCTGGCCACGGGGAGCCCCGAGGCGGAGGGGGTGGAGCGGACCTGGTTGGGAACCGCGCCGGTGCCCCCCCTGCAGCGGGGCGTGCTGGGTCGGACCTGATGGAGAACCCCCCGTTCGCTCGCCTCCACCGCTGGCAGCGCTTTCCCGGCCCCAGCGCCCCAAGAGCCCCGAACCGGGGGGATTTCGTGCCGGCGCTGGGGGGAAACTCCACGGAGCTGCCGCGCCTTGGCTTCGGCATTGGAACCTCTTCTCGTTTGCACCCATCAGTTAATTAGGAGACTGTCCTCATCGGTGGCGGCTCCTCCTATTCCTGATTGCATTCTCCCTTCCAATTAAAGGTCTATTAATTGGGAATTGACAGCTCATGCTCAGCGAGGAGGGGCTGAAGATGTGGAGGTGCGGGTTTGGGGTTATAAGGAGCCCAGTTCCCCTCAAGAACACGTAGGGTTTTATTTTCAAAAGCTTCGTAATGCCCAGCAACTTTGCAGTTTTAGTATAATGCCCCAGTTTGGTTCGCTCATGTCTTTTTGCTCTCGACACCCCGCTACAATGCGCCTCTTGCCTTCCCTGGGGCTGTCTAGCTGGGGCACGTTTCTCCCACTTTCCATGCTGGCACTTTCCATCCTGGCTTTGGGAGCATTGGAGGACACGGCTGGGAGGGGGGAGCTGCCCCCTGGCGTCTTCTCCCCCTGGCGCTGTCAGTGTGGGTGCAGGGAGCAGGACAGGAGTGGCTGGAGCTCCTCACTATCCCCTCACGTGTTTTTCTGCTTACAGGGGCTACCCTTCTAATTGTTTAATTACCCATTGAGGCTGGGACAACAGGGCTCCTGGGACCATAGGCATCCTTTCCCTGCTTTGATCTGCTTTCCCAGGCAGGGACATCTAGGGACAAGACAAGAACCTGACGGACCTTCATCTGAGCCCTCCTGGCTCTGATGTATCTTCTCAAGGAACAAGTCCAGTCTCTTCCTTGACTAAAGCCCAGAGCATCAGAGCTCACCCTGAGCCAGCACCAAAAGGAGCAGCCCCATTTCCAGGTGTTTCTGGCCAATTCTGACTCCCCACTTTGCACATGGACTCAGGATGGGACCCAGCTGCAAATGACTCCAGCTCCTGGCTTGCAGCTGACTTTTTCCCCACCTCTATTCCCACAGACTTGCTGGGTTTGAGGGGGCACAAAATGCAGGTTTCTCATCTCCCTGTGGCTTTTAGAGAGGAAGGAGGATGACTTTTTCTTCCTCCAGTTCTCTTAAGCAACTTCCAAAGAAGACCCGAGGAAGTAAAAACGAAAGAAAAGCACACTCACAAGGCAGAGATGATTTAGAATTGCACCTTTACTTTTAACTCCCCATTGTGCATGTTTGCAGGCACCCAGGAAGAGCCATTTAGCAATAAAAAGTTGAAAATATAGTTTAAGACACAGAAGTGTTCTCATTTTGCACTAAAAGAAAGGAACCTGAACACTGCTACCCTTTCCCTGTCTCTTTGGTGGAACTAGGACAAAACCCAGTCGGTGGTTTCTTTCCCAAGGGTAAGTTGACAGCTTTGGGGGCTGGGTTTCTTTTTTGTCCTGTGTCTTAGGGAAGAAATCTGAGTTGAATATCCCCGATCACCATGAACCATGGAAAGACTCTCTCCCCTTGGAAAGACACCTGCAGAAAAGCAAAGATCCGTTCTTTGCTCTCGGCATCAAAAAGCACCACCCTCCCTTCCTCATAGTCCAAGGAGATTCGCATCCTCTTGGGGACACTGCGTAGAGTCAAGAAGGTAAGATCAGGAGAGGTACAAGCAACACACTCACCATGGTCATGACACAGAGCCCATATCCCCTTGTTGGGATTCAGGTCCAAAAAAACCTTCCTTGTCACTGACTCCTTGACCACCCCAACGGCCCAAAAGCCCTCTCTACATATTTCCACATCCCAGTGGTGCCACCCCGATGTGAAGCCCCTCGAGCCCAGCACACAGGGATCGATTTTGAACCTCTCTGGGTTGGAGGGCAGGTCCTGCTCACAGCCTACCCACCGCACAAACTTGCAGTCTTCTGAAAGATAAAGCCTGGCATTGGCTGTCTCCGGGTCCAGCGTCATCCCTGCTGGAGATGGAGAGAGAGTCAGGCTCATTGCAGCAGACATGGGGGGCAGAGGGTCAGTTCTCTCCCTCGGTTGGGACCCCTCCAGGCATTGCCTGGTGGTGGGACCAAGATGGGAGACGGGGGAAAGAAGGCAGAAGAAAGTTAGGTCAATCTTTGGGGGCAGCAGAGCTTCTTTTACCATATTTTTGATTTCATGTGATGGCTTGGTTGGGCACGCGTTCAATTCACTTACTTGTCAAGGGAAATTCGAACTCCAGGAAGTCTAGAGGGAAGAGAAAAATGTGAGAGTCAGATAGATCAGTTGGTCTGATTGTGGGTTTTTGCAAAATCCAGAGAGTCAGGAACAGGTTTTGGGGAACGTCGGGAAACCTGAGGAGGCAGAGGAGAAGAGGAGGACAGGCAGGGAACAGCAGACCAACGCTTGCAGCTCATTCACTATCTCAATGTCAGATCTTGAAAGAAATAACCCCTCATTCAGCACCCAGGATGCGTTTCTTTCCCCTGACTTCAATCCATCCCTCCCCAACAAGATGGCATTTTCCTTTCTGGACCTGCACATGGTACCTTGGAATTTCTCCCGAGCCTTCTTGATGGCTGCAGTTTTCTCTGTGAAATCAGAGAATTTCTTTTCCAGCTCAGGGGAAATATCGAGTGAGTGGGAGAGCGTTTCCCTCTGGCCCCTGGAAGAGAAGAGGGGATGGATTTACACCTGGCTGTAGTTTGCTGCTCTGCATTTTCTCAGCAGTCCCTGGGGAGAATTAGCGGAGGGAAGATGATGGCTCCGCCCCATCTCGCACATCTCAGACAGCAAATGTCACAGCAGGATCACACACACCTTTGGAGATGTTCATTTATTTGATTCAGTTGTGAAGGGCTGGGGTGGTTGTGTCAGGATCCTCATGGGAATTAACAGCCCTGAGCAGACCCACCTGGGAACCCACAGCCCCACCCCTGCTCCAGGGGCTCCACTGAAGCTCAGCCCTGGAGCATCCAGCCCTTTTGCAAGCTGCTTGGGAGGAGCATCCATGCCTGGCCGTGGACCCTGTGGATCAATCCCAGGGGCTGCCTTCCTGGTTTGCCCCCATCCCTGCCTCCTGCCAGTCCCTGTCTGAATTCACCATGAATTAAGGAGAGAAAGGCAGAGCCCTCCTTCTAACCCCCGTGGACACTGTCAAGTCCAAGGGCTGTATTGCAAAAGAGCCAACCTGTCCCTATGTGCTTTCTCCCAGTATCCTGTCACAGAGCTGCTCTATGCTGGAAAAATGTTGACAGGAGAAGGACCACATATCTGCTCAAGGTGGTTCTGATGTCCTAGAGAAGAGAGAAAAAGAGACTCAGTGACATGGAATACCTCCCCTTGTAGTACCAGGGTCCCACTCTAAGGAAGTCTCTCTTTGAGCAGGTTGGGATAGAAAACCGAGGGCTGGAGACCAAGTTCAACGTGGGCCTTCCCAGCAAATTATGAAAGCCTGGGCTCTCACCTTCAGGAGCTCCAAGTCTGGCTGCTGGTATGTCCTCTCCATCTCCTCAATCAGTGTGCCTAGGCTTGTCCTCTCCTCCAAAAGCCTCTGGAGGGTTTCTTCATGGGCTTTTGTTATCTCTGTGTCCAGCTGCTCCAGCTGGGCCAGAAAAGAGGACTCCTGCTTCTCCAGGAGCTTGTGTATCTTCCTATATGTCATCACAACCTTCTGCTTTGCAGCTTCTGTCCTCTCCTGCCAAGGGCAAGTGAAGCGTGAAAAAGGGAAGCAGAGAGCAGGACAAGAGCATCAAGAGTCAAGGGTTATGCCTTAGTGGGACCCACCAAAAAGAGGCATTTGGGGAAGATACAAACCCCCTCTCCCTTCCCCACAGCCTTTGAGCATCACCCACCCCTGGGGGAGAGGAGGAGGAGATGCTGTTCCTCCTTTCTTCCCCCACCCTCTGCACAGGAAAGTGATGGGTACCTACGGCGTGGTCCTTGATTCTGTCTTGTCTGTCCTCCACAGAAGATTGAAGCGCCTTTTGCTCTGATTTCAGAACGTGCAGTTGGATCTGAATTTGTTTCTGAGAGGAAAGAAAGAAGTCCCCTGTGGAATGGCATCGTGGTCTGGCACCCTCAGCAGAAACAACAGGGGACTCCTACAGCTCACGGGGTAAGTGTTGGCAAAGTTTTACGTCCCCCATTTTCTTGGTTTGTTTGGTTGGTTGGTTGGTTTTTTAATTTTGACAAAAGTGACAGAGCTTTCAGGGAGCTGTGGGGTGGGAGAAGGGCTGAGGATCTCTTTCTCTGCTTTCCTACAGATCTTCAGGAAAGCTGACCTTGATGAGGGACCTGCACCCCAGCGGAGAGGAACGATTATGGCTGCTGGATAAAGAAGCCATGTTGAGGCTCAAGAAACCTCTGGCACTGCAAATCATGAGGTTATAAGGTGTCTGAGGGATTGTGGGGGTGAGAAATCCTACCCCTCTGTTTCTTACCCTTGCCTAAGCCCCTCCTCATGGCTGAACCCTTGGGGAGAGGACCCCTTAGTCCCAAGAGCGTAGTCCTCCTAAGTCCACCTCTTCCTCAGGGCAGGCAATGCCACCTCAAGAGTCAGTAGCAAGACACAAGGATGGGTGAGTCCACAGGGGGTGTATCCCATAGGCCAAAGGCTCTACAGTTATCTACACCCATTAAGAGCACCAACATCAGGAGCTTCTGGACCTTTGTGTCTCAACACGCCCATAAACCCCTCACCTTGTACTCCTGGGCAGCCTCATCTACGGGAACCACAGAATGGTTATGGTGCACCTCAGATCTGTCACACACCACACAGATAAGCCTTTTGTCTTCTTGGCAGAAGAGTTTCAGGGGTTCCTGGTGTTTCTTGCACAAGTTCTCCCCTCCTTCCACCTCTCTGACCTGTGGCACGTTCAATCTCTTGGCTACTTCAATCACATTGGCCAACTCCCTGTTGGGACGGAGGTTCTTCTGGACCTCTGTCTCCCTGCACTGGGGGCAGAAGTTGGTGGTCAGTCCTTCCCAGGTCCGAGTGATGCATGACCGGCAAAAGCTGTGCCCACAGTGGATGAACACAGGGTCCTGGAATATTTCCAGGCAGATGGAGCAGCAGGCTTCATCCCGGAGGATTTCCACAGCTGTCCTGGCTGCCATGAAGAGTGACCGTGGTGGTTTCAATCTCCAAGTTTGTTTCAATTTTGAAAGAACAGGAAGGAGAGGGATTTCCTGATTCTACGCCATTGGTTAAACTGAGATCCAGCCCCTTCCCAGCAGGGATTTAGGCAGTAAGGTTTGACAGCTGAGGAGGAAGGGAACTGGAGTTGCCCATCCCATTTTCACCCTTTCCTGAAGGCACCAGGATTTTTCAGTCTCCAAAGCCCCTTCAAATCAGTGGAGTCCAGTGGATTTGGTGACTCAACAGCAGCTGGAAGGGGAGTTTCACACCCTGATGGCACCTCAGAGAGGTTGTGGTGCAGCTGGGGGTG
Source organism: Calidris pygmaea (assembly GCA_003697955.1). Classification (NCBI taxonomy): domain Eukaryota; kingdom Metazoa; phylum Chordata; class Aves; order Charadriiformes; family Scolopacidae; genus Calidris; species Calidris pygmaea. Next base: position 27,826 of record QJSC01024346.1, read on the forward strand.
GGAGACAAGCAGTGTCTGAAAATGCCTCTGAGATATCAGGGATGACAGGACCTGTCCAGGGCTTGAGAAGGACCTCAGCAGCCTTCAGGAGAGCATTTGTAGGGATTTTGGGGAGGACTCCAGCATCCCCTGGGTGACCTGAAGGGTTTAAATGTACAGTTTGTTGCAGGGCAGGGCCTTCCTTTTCTGTCAGAAGAAATTTCTGCAGCTCCTGACCCCTGGGACATCAGCTTGGCCCTTGGGGTAAGGTGGGCCATCAGACTAACACCCTGCAGAGACTGCTCTGCTCTGGACCGCAGATGATCATGTGCCCCTGAGGTTGATGGTGGCTCCAAGATCTTCCAAGGTCCCAGCAGGTTTCTCTGAGCTGTGGTGACAGAGCTGAGAGGTCTGGACTGATGCTTTTCCTTCCTTTTCTGGCTTGGAGCCAGGTATGGATCTGCTGGCTCTTCTTGTTGCTTCCCTCCTCCTTCCCTGCCACTGGAATGACAGAGGAGAACACCACTTTCTCTCCTGATCCCTTCCTGGCTTGCCCCCAGCCCTGCCTCCTGCCAGTCCATGTTGGAATTCACCATTAATTAAGTAGAGGGAGGGACAGCCCTCCTTCCAACCCCCCTGGCCTCAGTCAAGCCTCTGTAGGGCTGTTTGGGAGGACTCTAACATCCCTTCCTGCCTTCTCATTGTGTTACCAAAGACAGGCCTCTGCTTTGTTTGTAACCAGGTGCAAACTAAAATGTTGTTTGCTTCCTACTGACCTTCTCACTGTGTGAGGAAATAGTTAATTACTGAGCTTCTTATTGTGTGGGAGAATGGTTAGACCCTGAGCTGAAAGTGATAAGGATGGGATAACAAGAAGTAGTTCATCACTGCAAGGTTCTCTCACAGCCAGCGGAACCGGTAAATATTGCCTTAAAGCCGAATGCACGACCGGTAAGACCAAAACAATATCCAATAAAATTAGAAGCAAAAAGAGGACTAGAACCATTGATAGAGAAGTTCATTAAACACAGACCATTGTGGGAATGTCAATCAGAATATAATACTCCCATTTTCCCACATACCAATGAGTAGGTCCAAGCTTTGCGAGCTATTTATCTAATTGTAGGAGATGTACCCCCAGGGGTGGCTCATCCATGTCCTTTGCTGGCCACCAGAAAAGAAACAGATGAAGGGTTTCCTGTACTGGATTTAAAGGAGGCTTTCTTTTGCATTCCAGCAGCAGCAGAAGAAAGTCAGAAGCTGTTTCCCTTTGAGTGGGAAATCCCACTACGGGAAAAAAATACAACTCTGTTGGACTGTGTCACTGCAAGGATTTAAAAATAGTCCCACGATTTTTGGCAATCAGCTAAAGAATTAGAGCATTGGCACAAAGGAAATGTGACAGTAACCTGGTTACAGTGTGTGGCAGAGACAAAACCCGATTGCATGCATTACACAATTGGCCTTTTGAATTTCCTAGGAGCAGCTGGATCTGGAGTATCTCAGGAAAAGGCTCCAGTGGTGCCGCCGAGCGTTGTTTCTCTGGGCTTTGCGATTCCGCAGGGAGAATGGAGCCTGGGAATAGAGCGGGAAGAGGCAATCTGTCCAACACCTGACCCAAGCGCCGAACAGGAGCCGTGAGTGTTTCTGGGAATGGCCGGGCGGTGTCGCCTGTGGGTCGTTAATTTGGGCTCGTTAGCGAAACCCTTGTCTGAAGCTATCAAGGGCCCTGGAAATCTCCTGCGACGCACTCGCGTCTTTTTGCTCTCTGCACCCTGCTACAACGCGGCTCTTGCCTTCCCCGGGGGTGTCGAGCGCCTCGTCCGCCCCCCCGTGTGTGGGTTCCAGTGACCCGCAGCGGCGGCCGTCCCTCGGGGCAGCTCTTTCGGTGACACGGGCAGGGGCCAGCCCTCGGGGGCCAAGAACCTTCTCTGTTCCTGAATGACCATGATCTCTGGGGTGCTGGCTGCTCCCAGCCATGGCCTTATCTCTGCAGCAATCCCCAGGAGCTGATGGAAACCACATAACAGAGGTGCTGGAGTCTTTCCCCCAGGCTGGGGACTGTGTGGGGTTTAGGGGGCAAGGGTTGGTAGTTGGGGGGGTGGCTTCATAGAGTCATGGAATGGTTTGGGTTGGAAGGGCAGGGACACCTCCCACCAGACCAGGTTGCTCAAAGCCCCATCCAGCCTGGCCTTGAACCCCTCCAGGGATGGGGCAGCCACAGCTTCTCTGGGCAACCTGGGCCAGGGTCTCACCAGCCTCATCATGGAGAATTTCTCCCTTATTGTAGGTCTTCCAGTTTAAAGCCATTACCCCTTGTCCTATCACCACATGCCCTGGTTAAAAGTCCCTCCCCATCTCTCCTGGAGCCCCTTTAAGAACTGGGAGAGGCTCTAAGGTCTCCCTGGAGGTGTCTCTTCTCCAGGCAGCACAACCTGTGCTGCTTTGGGCTGGGGCAGGTCTGAATTTTCTTCAGAGGCTGGTGTGGGGCTGGTTTGGATTTGTGCTGGAAACGGTGTTGGTAACACAGGGCTGTTTTCGTTACTGCTAAGCAGAGCTCACAGCGAGTCAAGGCCTCTTCTGCTCCTCACGCAGCCCTGCCAGCGAGCAGGCTGGGGGGACAGGGGCAAGACAGCTGACACCAATTGACCAAGGGGACATTCTGTACCGTGTGACATCTTGCTTGGCATCTGAAGCTGGGAGAAGAAGGGAGAGGACATTCAGAATTACTGCATTTGTCTTCCCAAGTCACCGTTACACTGATGGAGCCCTGCTTTCCTGGAGATGGTTGAACCATCCTCGAGATGGCCTACCCGTGGGAAGTAGTGAATGAATTCCATGTTCTTCTCTTCCTGTTAAACTGTCTCTGTCTCAATTCATGAGGTTTACTCACTTTTACTCTTCTGATTCTCTCTCCCATCCCAGCAGCGGAAAGTGAGTTGAGAGACTGCAGGGTCCTGGTTGGGGTTAACCATGACAAAGCCCGATTCTCTCAGCCTGTCCTCACAGCAGAGGGGCTCCAGCCCTCGCAGCATTTCCGTGGCCTCCTCTGGCCTCACTCCAACGGGTCCATGACTCAAGCTGCCAAGAGGGTTGTTTCATACCATGGGAGGCACAATCAATAGAAAATAGGGAAAAAAAAAATAGGAAAAGTTTGCTGTTCTCTCTTCCTTGATGGCGATGGTCCAGAGAAATCCTTGCCCTGGTGCCAGAGCCCTTAGCTTCCTGCCAAAGCCACAGCACTTGCAGGGTCCCACATTTATTGTCCACAGCTGGGAGTGCCCAGGTTCCTGCTGATGGAATGGACTGAGGATAATTCTTGTATATCTTGTATTAGTATTAGGTTTAGTACTGGTTCTTTACTATTATTGTTAATTATTTAGTCTTTTCTCATTAAATCTCTTTATATTTCAACCCTTGTGTGCCTTTGTGTTGTCCAGTTCTCCTTTCTGGGTGGGGAGGGGTCATTGGGTCATAGAATAATTGTCTAAAAGACAATAAATTGTTACGGGTTTTCTCAAACCAAAAGACTAATGCTCTTCTACTCTCCGAAATTATCAGCATATTGTGTAGAAAAATGTTCATTCTGAGAGTGATAAGACAGAAGCTCGGTGCCTGCTCCACACTGGCACCACCCAACACCCCCTGCATAGACAGCGGTCCTCTGGCCAGGTGGAGAGGCCACAGCCCCTTTTGGGGGGTCACCAGGGCAGCCAGACAAGTGACATGACGTGCCCCTGGGATATCGAGATGGTTTAACCCCAGCTGGGACCATGCAGCCCCTCGCTCACTGCCCCCAGCTGGGGGAAAGAGGATGCAAAGAGTAAGAGGTTTTGTCCTAACTTTTGATGCCCCCCCAAGCCCACTCACTAGCGGGGCGGTGTGAGGAGCAGACCAGGCCTTGGCAGCACCCGAAGTCAACCCCATCCCAGCTGAATCCAGGACGGATGCCCATTGCTGCTTCGCTTGGGCTGCCCATCCCCCTGGGGAGAGCCTGGCAAAGCTGAGCTTCGCTCCTGCTGGGACAAGGGAAAAGGAGGGGAACTTGCTCCAGGCTGGGAAAAGGAGCAGAGAAGGCGCTATCAAGGTAACGTGAGGTTTGGGACGAGCTCCTTCATCATTAGAGAATATAAATCGCCTCAAAGACATCCCTGCTTGGGCTTGGAATTGCCCTGACCCAGGGGCAGGACCTTGCTCTCAGCCTTGTTGAACTTCATGAAGGTGGCACTGTCTCACCTCTCCTGCCTGTCGAGGTCCCTTGGGATGGCACCCTGTCCCTCCAGCGTGCCACTTGTTTTGCCAAGTGTTGATGGGGTCAACAGAAAGGACACAGATACCAAGAGACGGCTTACTTTATTATTTATTTCAAGGTAAAGGTAACGCTTTTAGTTAAAACTAAGTTTTTTGGGTTTTGTACTCTAGCGTTAAGCAGCAAAGAGAGTAAGCAGGGTAACGCACCTAATCATTACTGCAGAAGGTTAACTATAGTGATTAAAGAAGATACATCACCAACTGCCCTAACACATCACCATCATCCAAATCCAGAGCTTAAGGAGGAACCCAAGGGCATTCTTCTATTTTGGCTTTGACCACATATCTCTCTACAACTTTATTTATTGATACTAAAATAGATCAGTAATACGTTGCATATCCGATTAAATTCCATATACGATTAGTACTATGCATATTAGATATATTGTTGGGTTGTGAGGTTCATCTAGAGGTCAATTTTAGTTCGAGGCCTATTGTTCAGGCCTCAGTTCTTCAGTTGTCTCCTCCAAAAGCCTCTGGAGCATTTCTTCATGCGCGTTCATCATCTCTGTGTCCAGCTGGGCCAGAAGAGAGGACTCCTGCTTCTCCAGGAACTCGTGCAACTGCCTAAATGTCATCACAATCTTCTGCTTTGCAGCTGCTGTCCTCTCCTGCCAAGGTCAAGATGAAGCGGGGAAAGGGAAGCAGAGAGCAGGACAAGAGCATCAAGAGTCAAGGGTCATGCCTTAGTGGGACCCACCAAAAAGAGGCATTTGGGGAATATACAAACCCCCTCTCCCTTCCCCACAGCCTTTGAGCATCACCCACCGTGGGGGAGAGGAGGAGGAGGAGGAGGAGATGTTCCTCCTTTTCTTCCCCCACCCTCTGCCCACGAAAAATGATGGGCACCTACAGTGTGGTCCTTGATTCTGTCTTGTCTGTCCTTCACGGAAGATAGAAGCGCCTCATGCTCTGATTTCAGAAGGTGCAGTTGGGTCTGAATTTGTTTCTGAGAGGAAAAGAAGAAAGAAGTCCCTTTTGGAATGGCATCATGGTCTGGCACCCTCAGCAGAAGCAACGGGGAACTGTAGAGGTAAGTGTTGGCAGAGTTTTGGGATGCCCATGACTGTTTCAAAGCAATTTACCTCTCCCCTTTTCCTTTTTTGTTTTCTTTTTCTGTTTTCACAAATACCAAGGCTCTTTCAGGGAGCTGTGGGGTGGGAGAAAGGCTGAGGATCTCTTTTTCTCCTTTCCTACTGATTTTCAGCAGAGCTAACCTCGATAAGGGACCCGCACTCCGGAGGAGAGAGCCGTTTATAGAGTTTGCAGAGGGATTGTGGTGGTGAGAAATCCTATGCCGTTTTTTTCTACCCTCCCCTAAGCCCCTGCTCGTGGCTGAACCCTGGGGGAGAGGACCCCCTGGTCCCCAAGAGCGTGGTCCTCCTATGTCCCCCTCTTCCTCAGGGCAGGCAATGCCACCTCATGAGTTGGTATCAAGAGGCAAGGATGGGTGAGTCCACAGGGGGTTTATCCCACAGGCCAAAGGCTGTACAGGGATCTCCACCCATCAAGGGCAGCAATACCAGGAGCATCTGGACCTTTGTACCTGAACAAGCCCATAAACCCCTCACCTTGTACTCCTGGGCAGCCTCACCCACGGAAACCACATAATGGTCACGGTGTACCTTGGACTTGTCGCACACCACGCAGATAAGCCTTTCCTCGTCTTTGCAGAAGAGCTTCAGGGGTTCCTGGTGCTCCTCGCACAAGTTCTCCCCTCCTTCCACTACTCCGACCGGTTGCAGGTTCAAGCCCTTGGCTGCTTCACTGATGTTGGCCAATTCGCTGTCGGGGCGGAGTCTCTTCTGGGCCCCCGTCTCCCTGCACTGGGGGCAGGAGAAGTTGGTGGTCAGTCCTTCCCTGTTCCAAGTGATGCACGACCGGCACAATCTGTGCCCACATTCGATGCGGATGGGGTTCTGGAATATTTCCAGGCAGATGGAGCAGCAGGCTTCATCCTGGGGGCTTTCCACGGGCATCCTGTTTGCCATGAAGAGCGACGGAGTTCCTTTTGCTCTCAAGTGATCAGGAAGGAAAGAGACTTCTCTTCCTGATTCTACGCCATTGGTTAATCTGAGACCCAGCCCCTTCCCAGCAGGGCTTTACGTAATATATTAATTTATATTGCTCTGGGAAGTAGCAGTTCCACAGCTGAGAATCACAGAATCACAAAATCTTCTAGGTTGGAAGGGACCTTAAAGATCATCTTGTCCAACCGTCAATCTAATTTTGACAAATATAAACACCCACACAACAAACAAAAAGCAACACCCTCACTAAGCCATATCTCCCAGCACCACATCAACCTGTCTTTTGAACACCTCCAGGGATGGTGCCTCAACCACCTCCCTGGGCAGCCCATTCCAATGTCTGATAACCCTTTCAGTGAAAAAATTCTTCCTAATATTCAGCCTGGACCTCCCCTGGCGTAACTTGAGGCCATTTCCTCTCGTCCTGTCGCCTGTGACTTGGGAGAAGACACCGACCCCCACCTCTCTACACCCTCCTTTCAGGTAGTTGTAGAGAGCAATAAGGTCTCCCCTCAGCCTCCTCTTCTCCAGGCTGAATAACCCCAGCTCCCTCAGCCTCTCCTCATAAGACTTGTGCTCCAGACCCCTCACCATCTTTGTTGCTCTTCTCTGGACCCACTCCAGCACCTCGATGTCTTTTTTATGGTAGGAAGCCCAAAACTGGACACAGTACTTGAGGTGGGGCCTCACCAGTGCCGAGTACAGGGGGATGATCACCTCTCGGGCCTTACTCGCCACGCTGTTCCTGATACAGGCCAGGATGCTGTTGGCCTTCTTGGCCACCTGGGCACACTGCTGGCTCATGTTCAGCCTGCTGTCGACCAACACCCCCAGGTCCTTTTCTGCCAGGCTCTCCAGCCACTCTGCCCCAAGCCTGTAGTGCTGCCTGGGGTTGTTGTGACCCAAGGGGAGGACCTGGCACTTGGCCTTGTTGAACCTCATCCTATTGGTCTCGGCCCATCGATCCAACATGTCCAGAGAAGGAAAGGAATTGGAGATCCCCATCTCATTTTCACCCTTTCCTGAAGGCACTAGGATTTTTCAGTCTCCAAAGCCCCTTCGCATCAGTGGAGTCCAATGGATTTGGTGACTCAACAGCAGCTGGAAGGGGAGTTTCACGCCCTGATGGCACCTCAGAGAGGTTGTGGTGCAGCTGGGGGTGGGAGACAAGCAGTGTCTGAAAATGCCTCTGAGATATCAGGGATGACAGGACTTGTCCAGGGCTTGGGAAGGACCTCAGCAGCTTTCAGGACCGCCTCTGTAGGGCTGTTTGGGAGGACTCTAACATCCTTCCGTGCCTCTCTTTATACCTTTTAAATTGTTTAATTACACATTGAGGCTGGGAAAACAGGGCTCCTGGGGCCGTAGGCATCCTCGCCCTGCTTTGGTCTGATTTCCCAATCGACTTTTGGGGACAGGACAAGGACTTGACAGACCCTCCTCTGAACCCCTGGCTCTGCTGTATCTTCTCAAGGAACAAGCCCAGTCTCTTCCTTTACTAAAGGCCAGAGCATCAGGGCTCACCCTGAGCCAGCACCAAAAGGAGCAGCCCCATTTCCAGGGGTTTCTGGCCAATTCTGACTCCCCCTTTGCACATGGAGTCAGGATGGGACCCAGCTGCAAATGACTCCAGCTCCTGGCTTGTGGCTGACTTTTCCCCAGCTCTATTCCCACAGACTTGCTGGGTTTGAGGGGGCAGAAAATGCAGCTTTCTCATCTCCCTGTGCAGTGGGTTTTCGAGAGGAACCAGGATGACTTTTTCTTCCTCCAGTTCTCTTAAGCAATTTCCAAAGGAAACCCAAAGGAAATAAAAAACGAAGGAAAAGCAGACACACAAGGCAGAAATGACTTAGAATTTTACATTTACTTTTAACTCCCCATCAGTGCAAGTGTGCAGTCACCCAGGAACCGCCATTTAGGAATTAAAGGATCAAAATATTATTTAAGGCACAGAAATGCTCCCATTTTGCACTAAAGGAAAGGAACGTGAACACGGCTACCCTTTCCTGTCTCTTTGGTGGAACTGGGACAAAACCCAGTCCCTGGTTTCTATTCCAAGGGTAAGTTGATGGCTTTGGGTTTAGGTTTGTTTTTTTTTTTTGTCCTGTGCCTTAGGGAAGAAGTTTGAGTTGAGCATCCGCCTTCACCAGGAACCACGGGAAGACTCTCTCCCCTTGGAAAGATGCCTGCGAAAAGTCAAAGATCTGTTCTTTACTCTCAGCATCAAAAAACACCACCCTCCCTTTCTCACAGTCCAAGCAGATTCGTATCCGCTTGGGGACACTGCGTAGAGTCAAGGGGGTGACAGTAGGAAAGGTCAGAGTCTTGTACCCATCTCGGTTATGACACACAGCACATACGTTGTCTTCAGGACCAATGGGCAAAAAACGCTTCCTTGGAACCGACTCCTTGAACACCCCGATGGCCCACACACCGTCTCTACAGATCTCCACATCCCAGCGGTGCCACCCCGATGTGAAGCCCCTCGAGCCCAGCACACAGGGATTGACTTTGAACCTCTCTGGGTTGGAGGGCAGGTCCTGCTCATGGCTTCCCAACCACACCAGCTTGCAGTCTTCTGAGAGATAAAGCATGGCGTTGGCCGTCTCCGGGTCCAGCGTCATCTGTGCTGGAGGTGGAGAGAGAGGCAGGCTCATTGGAGCAGATCTGGGGGGCACAGGGATTTTTCTCTCCCTTCTCACCCCTCTGACCCAGTTGAGACCCCTCCAGGCATTGCCTGGTGGTGGGACCAGGATGGGAGAAGGGTGGGAGAAGACAGCAGAGCACTTTAGGTTAACCTTTGAGGGAAGCAGAGCTTTTTTTTACTGTATTTTTGATTTCATATGATGGCTTGGTTGGGCACGCGTTCGGTTCACTTACTTGTCAAGGGAAGTTCTAACGCCAGGAAGTCTAGAGGGAAGAAAAAAATGCGAGAGCAGAAAGATCAGTTGGTCTGATTGTGGGTTTCTACAAAAATCCTGAGAGTCAGGAACAAGCTTGGCAAAAATGTAGATAAACTTGAGGTGGCAGAGGAAAAGAAGAGGACAGGCAGGGAACAGCAGACCAACACTCGCTGCTCATTCACTATCTCAGTGTCGGATCTTGAAAGAAATAACCCCTCATTCAGCACCCAGGATGCGTTTCTTTCCCCTGGCTTCAATCCATCCCTCCCCAACAAGAAGCACGATGGCATTTTACTGTCTTGACCTGCGCATGGTACCTTGGAATTTCTCCAGAGCCTCCTTCATGGCTGCAGTTTTCTCTGTGAAATCAGAGAATTTCTTTTCCAGCTCAGGGGAAATATCGAGTGAATGGGAGACCGATTCCCTCTGGCCCCTGGAAGGGAAGAGGGGATGGATTTACACCTGGCTGTAGTTTGCTGCTCTGTGTTTTCTCAGCAGTCCCTGGGGAGAATTAGCGGAGGGAAGATGATGGCTCTGCACCATCTCACACATCTCAGACAGCAAATGTCACAGCAGGATCACACACACCTTTGGAGATGTTCATTGATTTGATTCAGTTGTGAAGGGCTGAGGTTGTTGTGTCAGGGTCCTCATGGGAATTAACAGCCCTGAGCAGACCCACCTGGGAACCCACAGCCCCACCCCTGCTCCAGGGGCTCCACTGAAGCTCAGCCCTGGAGCATCCAGCCCTTTTGCAAGCTGCTTGGGAGGAGCATCCATGCCTGGCCATGGACCCTGTGGATCAATCCCAGGGGCTGCCCTCCTGGTTTGCCCCCATCCCTGCCTCCTGCCAGTCCCTGTCTGAATTCACCATGAATTAAGGAGAGAAAGGCAGAGCCCTCCTTCTAACCCCCGTGGACACTGTTAAGTCCAAGGGCTGTATTGCAAAAGAGCCAACCTGTCCCTATGTGCTTTCTCCCAGTGTCCTGTCACAGAGCTGCTCTATGCTGGAAAAATGTTGACAGAAGAAGGACCACATACCTGCTCAAGGTGATTCCAATGTCCTAGATGAGAGAGAAAAAGAGACTCAGTGACGTGGAATACTTCCCCTTGAAGTACCGGGGTCCCACTTTAGGGAAGTCCCTCTTGGAGCGGATTGGGGTAGAAAACGGAGGGCTGGAGACCAAGCTCAACGTGGGCCTTCCCAGCAAGTTTGGAAAGCCCGGCCTCTCACCTTCAGGAGCTCCAAGTCTGGCTGCTGATATGTCCTCTCCATCTCCCCAATCAGTGTGCCCAGGCTCATCGTCTCATCCAAAAGCTTCTGGTGGATTTCTTCGTGTGCGGTCATCATCTCTGTGTCCAGCTGCTCCAGCTGAGCCAGAAAAGAGGACTCCTCCTTCTCCAGGAGCTCGTGCAACTTCCTATATGTCCTCACAATCTCCTGCTTTGCAGCTTCTGTCCTCTCCTGCCAAGGGCAAGACGAAGCGGGAAAGGGAAGCAGAGAGCAGGACAAGAGCATCAAGAGGGAAGGGTGGGTCATGACTTAGTGGGACCCACCAAAAAGAGGCATTTGGGGAAGATACAAACCCCCTCTCCCTTCCCCACAGCCCTTGAGCATCACCCACCCCTGGGAGAGAGGAGGAGGAGGAGATGTTCCTCCTTTCTTCCCCCACCCTCTGCCCACGAAAAATGATGGGCACCTACAGTGTGGTCCTTGATTCTGTCTTGCCTGTCCTTCACGGAAGATTGAAGCTCCTCTTGCTCTGATTTCAGAATGTACAGTTGGGTCTGAATTTGTTTCTGAGAGGAAGGAAAGAAAGAATTCCCTTTTGGAATGGCATCATGGTCTGGCACCCTCAGCAGAAGCAATGGGGAACTCTTGATGGCTCTTGAGATAAGTGTTGTCAAAGTTTTGTGACCCCCATGACTGTTTCAAGGCAATTTAGTTCACCTTTATTCCTTTTTTTCCCTGTTTTTTTTTTAGTTTTTTTTTCCTATTTTTTTTTCCTTTTGTTTCCTTTGTTTTTATTTTTTGTCTTTTTCTATTTTGATGAAGGTCAAGGCCTTTCAGGGAACTATGGGGTGGAAGAAGGGCTGAGGATCTTTTTCTCTCCTTTCCTACTGATCTTCAGCAGAGCTGACCATGATAAGGGACCCGCACCCCGAGGAGAGAGCCTTTTACAAATGCTGGATAAACAAGCCCTGCTGAGGCTCAGGAAACCCCTGGCACTGCAAATCGTGAGGTTAAAATGTGTCCAAGGGATTGTGGTGGTCATAAATCCTACACCTCTGTTTCGTACCCTTGCCCAAGCCCCTGCTTCTGGCTGACCCCTGGCGTAGAGCAGCCCTTGGTCCCAAATAGTGTGGTGCTCTTACATCCACCTCCTCCTTCAGAACAGGCAATGCCACCTCAAGAGTTGGTATCAAGAGACAAGGACTGGTGAGTCCCCAGGTGGTTTATCCCACAGGCCAAAGACTGTACAGCTGTATCTCCACCCATCAAGAGCACCAACACCAGGAGCTTCTGGACCTTTGTTCCTCAACACACTCATAAACCCCTCACCTTGTACTCCTGGGCAGCCTCACCCACGGGAACCACAGAATGGTTACGGTGAACCTTGGACTTGTCACACACCATGCAGATAAGCATTTTGTCATCTTGGCAGAAGAGTTTCAGGGGTTCCTGGTGCTCCTCGCACAAGTTCTCCCCTCCTTCCACCACTCTGTCCCGTTGCATGTTCAAACTCTTGGCTGCTTCAATCATGTTGGCCAACTCCCTGTTGGGGCGGAGGCTCTTCTGGGATACCATCTGCCTGCACTGGGGGCAGGAGAAGTTGGTGGTCAGTCCTTCCCAGATTCCAGTGATGCACGACTGGCAAAAGCTGTGCCCGCAGTGGATGGACACGGGGTCCTGGAATATTTCCAGGCAGATGGAGCAGCAGGCTTCATCCCGGAGGATTTCCTCAGGAGTCCTGGTTGCCATGAAGAGCGGCTGTCGCAGTTTCAGTCTCCAAGTTTGTTTCAATTTTGAAGGAACAGGAAGGAGAGAGATTTCCTGATTCTGTGCTGTTGGTTAAACTGAGACCCAGCCCCTTTTCAGCAGGACTTTAGGCAATACATTAACCTAGATTGCTCTGGGAATTTGCAATTCGACAGCTGAGGAAGAAGGGAATTGGAGACGCCCATCCCATATTCAGCCTTTCCCGAAGGCGCTGGGATTTTTCGGTCTCCAAAACCCCTTCGAATCAGTGGAGTCCAGTGGATCTGGTTACTCAACCACAGATGCTCATGCCTCCCTGGAAATTGCTGGTGCCTCCAAGACTCTATACGGTCCCAGCAGGTTTCTCTGAGCTTGATGACAGAGCTGGGAGGCTGGACTGATGTCTTTCCTTCCTTTTCTGGCTTGGAGGCAGGTATTGATCTGCTGGCTCTTCTTGTTGCTTCCCTCCTCCTTCCCTGTGACTGGAATGACAGAGGAGAACACCACTTGCACTCCTGATCCCTTCTCCCAAAGAAAATTCCCCAATGGATGTTCCCTCAGGGTTTTCCCTCCCGGCTCTGGACATGGGGACACTAAGATGGGATGTGTGCGGAGCAGAGTGTGAGGGGACAGTCCCTGCTCATGTCCCACCCTTGAGTTGCCATCAAGCCCCTAGTGTGCAGGTGTCTGGTGACCCCCTGAACACCAACGGTGCCCCTCACCAGGGCATCAGGGCTGCTGTCCCCAGCAGGTTTTGATCTCTTTTCACTGCAGGGGTGGCAGGAAGCTCAGGCCCCGCTGCCAGTTCACAGCTCGATGTCAGCAGTCTAAGAGGTCATTGGGGCTTTAGTTTCCTGTCCCCTCCTCCCTGTCCCCAACCCTCTGCCCTCCCGGCTTTTCGGTGTCATGGAGGACGAGGACGGCTACATGACCTTAGAGAAGCGGGGGACTGTGGGGAGACCAGCTCAGCTCCAGAGTGCAGGTATTGGGGGGTGTGTCTGCTGGTCCATTCCTAAATTGTGTGGGGAAGAGAGGAAATACAGGGTAGCGGTGACTGGCACGACTTGAGCAGGGGAAGAAGAGGGGTGACGCCACCCATCGGGTTCCCAAGAGCTCTTAAAGCTGGGGAAACTGAGGCACAGAGGGAGGGAGGAGGGTGTTGTAGGGGAGTGTAGAGAGCAAAAAGAGATGAGGAAGCAAACTGGGGAAAACTGGGGCGTTCTGCTAAAACTGCAAAGTTGCTGGTGGCCCTTCCTCCCTGCACCTCTCCCCCCCCCCGCCTCCAGCCCCCAACTCTTTTTTGCAAGAATTCACAATTTCCCCCCAAAACATCCCTTTTGATTCTGCCTCCGTGCTTCCTGGGGCAGGATGGAGTTGGGGGAAGATGGGGCTGTCTCACCCCAGCCAGATGAAGTCTCCTTGGAGAGCTTGGGCCATCCAGGGTCAGCAGTTTTGCCATGGAGGGGGGGAAAGGATGCAGTGATGGAGCAGCTCTAAACTTGACCCAACACTTCGGGTTTCTAATGGCTTATAACAGCCAGGAAATTCCCAGTTCTTGGAGTCTGGGACATCTGGGTAAAACCATCCCAACCTCATCATGAGGCACTTTGCCCTGGTGCCAGCAGGATCAGGAAGAGGGTGGCAGCACTGAAACATGGACGATTGACCACAACTTTTGAGCAACAAGCACCACCACAGAGGGTTTTGGGGGAGAAAACAGCCCAAATCTGCTCTGCAGCTCTGCTGGATGTGGGATTGGGGCAGTGTTTTTCTCCTGACAACTCTTTCTCTTGCAGCCTCGGGCTGTCCCCAATGGCACCGAACCGCGCTCTGGGCTGGCTGGACTGGGAACCTCCTCCTCGGGGTGGCTGTGGTGGCCATGGGATGCTTGTGTGAGTAGCCCCACTCATGGGAGCTGACATGGGGACAACCAAAGGACAACTCAAAGAGGGGACTGTGCAAACAGCAGGGAGGGGTCCAGCAGCCTGGGGGCTTGTGTAGGAGGCAAATCTCCTTTTCTGATCGGCATTGGCTGACACGCATCAGTGCAAGGTGTGGGGAAGTGGGTTTTCATCAGAGTTTCTTAGAGCTGATGGGTGCAGGAGCCTCAACTCTTGTTGGTCAGTGAGGTGAAACCCCTGGAAACTTCTCAGCTGTGGCAGGGGCAGGATTTGTCACCCCATGGCCTAGCTCAGGGTGACACGGTGCCCCGCCAAAATGAGTCTTGTGCCCGGTGTGAGGCTGCTGGTGGCATCTGACGCTGCACTGGCCCCCAGAACCCCACACCGAGCAGATAGGAGGGAGGCTCAAATGTCTGATGGATCTTGGAAAGAGATCCTCCAAAGGGGAGAGAAGATCCTCCAAAGGTGGGGAAATCCTCCAAATGGGAGGAGATCTGGAACCAGCAGTGATCTGGGGACGACGGTTTGAACTTGGTGTGGGCCCAGTTCAGAGAGACCCCAAAATCAATCTGCTGGGGCCTGCTCAAGCGCTGCAGGTACCTGTAGGCAGCAAGGGGTAGTCAGCAGGTGGTTGAGGAGCCCTTCACCCTCGCATCAGGCCCATCTAGGCTGCACATATGAGGCCGGTACAGCTTGTTTTGCAGCAGAGACCACTTCTGTAGCTACAGGGCTTTCTGCCACTGTCCAGTTTGATGCCTCCATATCTCAGGTGCGATCTCAGGCAGGGGGTGGAGGTAACACATCCTGCTGGTAGTGGAAAGAAGCAGTGGGGGGGAGGTGGTTGCAAATGCGGGGGTGGGAGCTCAGAGGTGTTGACCCCCTAACCCAAAAGGAGCTTGTCTGAGGTTGGGACCCTGAGATCTGGAGTCTGCTCTGGGGCGGGACCCCGAGGCCAGTTCTCACCCCCCAGGAGATGCTGGGATCAAAGCTTGAGGTGGGATGAGATACCAGGAAGGATGAGGGGAGGGCTCTGAGCACCCACTTGGTGTTGGGATCCATCCCAGACACTTCCCGGTGGCCACCGGGGCCACAGGAAGGTAGATTTTGGGGGACCCCATCCCTCTCCCCTTCTCCACTCTTGCAGTTCTTCGCCAGCAGTCAGAGAACCCAGGAAGCTGCAGGAACATGATTGGGAATGTGAGCAGGAACATCGGAGATGGTGACGCCACCCTGAAGAAAGTCTACTCAGAGCTGAGGGAAGTTTTCTGCTCATCAAAGCCACAAGGTGATGGCCTCCTGCCACAGTGCATCTCGGCACCATCAGGTTTCCCAAAAACTTAGAGCCCAAATTCCCCAATATTCTGTTCCCCAGTAGGGAACCAGACAAAGCTCAGAACGTTCCCATGTTCCTGGGGAGCAAATGGGGCTAAACCACTTGTCCTTCTTGGGATGTGCAGGGGACAAAGTGGCTTCTTGGTGGCTGAACGTGGCCCTGACCTGTCTTTCAGAGGACAAGGGGTGCACCCTCTGCCCGATCAACTGGATGTCGCACGGGACCAAGTGCTATTGGGTGTCCCATGAGCTCAGCCATTGGAATTCCAGCCGGGAGGACTGTGTGAATCAGGGGGGTCAGCTGATGATGCCGAGGGACCAGAAGGAGCTGGTAAAGGGACCGATGGCATTGGTGGTGTGGGATGGGGCTGGTGGCTCCTGGGGAAGGGCCAAGGGCTTGCCCAGAAACCTGGGGTCAGCGCCCAGCCCTGGGTGTCTTTGTGTGGGGGACACTGGGGGGTCTCTGTCCTGGGACACGGGGGCTGGAGCCTGTTTTGGGGTGGTGACCTGTGGCATGTCGGTGTCACTTCCTGCCCTCTCCCCCTCTGGCTACAGGATTTCATAAATAGAAACCTCCAAAAACCCACCCGTTACTTCTGGATTGGCCTCTTCTTTGAGAAGGGCTGGACCTGGGTCAACGGCTCCCACCTGGACCTGAGCCGGTGAGTGCTTTTTGGGTGGGGGGGGTTGGCGGGTGTTGAGGTGGACACCATCACGTGAGAGACCTTCGTATGTGATGTGAGGTCACTCCTGCACCCCAGAGTCCAGCTGAATCCCCGAGCTGAAGGCGGATCCTGCGGGGTGATCAGGGAGGGAAGGATCAGCACCATCGGCTGCAGCGTGACCTTGCAGTGGATCTGCCAGAAAGAAGCCATCCAGCTCTGAGCCAGAGGCCACCAGCCGTGCTGCGGCCAGGGGAGAGACGCTCGGGGATGGGGCAGGATCAGGCCCTCCACAGGGGGACGCGGGAGCCGGTGATGATGTTGTGCCAATGACCATCTGTGCTAATTAATAACGACATGATCTGGGCTCTGTGTGGTGTTTTCAAGCTGGGAAGGGGAGGGCTGGAGGGAGCATCCTTCTGTCCTGGCCTCTGTCCCTGTCCCTCCCTGTCCCTGCCTCACCCTTCCACAGCTCCAGGGTGCTCCAGAGCCTTCCCATCCCCCCTCTTTGGGGTTCCTGCCCCTGTCAATGCCCCCCTCAATCTTCCTCCCGTGCCCTCCTCATCCTCAGGTCGTGCTCTCTCCCCATGCCCAGCACAACTCAGCCGGGAAGGGACCAAGGGGCGGTAGAGGAGAGGGACACTGGTGGCACGGTGCTGGCAGCAGCCTGGCAAAGGCCAAGAGGAAACGCATCACGTTAAAAAGGAGGAAAAATAGAGGTTGGAAGGAGGTTAAAAAGCATCACAAATAGTGCAAATAATTTTCCTCACAGCTGGGACAGCGCTGTGTTTAGTCTTTTGGTGTAGGAAAGATGTTGACATCACACTGATGTTTTAGTAGAGTTCTACCAAGCCTGGAACTCTTCAGTTCTTCATGTTCTGGGAAAGTTACTAAGAAAATTAAATTGAGGAATTAATTAAGGAAAATTGCCAAGAAAAGTAACTCTATCGCAGCCCAAAAGCATCAGCAAGTCCAGCTGCTTGTACTCAATAAAGCTCAGCAAACAGCACAAATCACACCATACTGTAATCCTTTTATAATCCATTTATTCTAATTAAAACGTACTTATTTATGCTAAAAAACTAGTATTGCTCAACAACTCGCCCCTGGCGAGTGAGCTCACCCCGAGGCAAACACCCATTTTCTGGGTGGAGGAGGGGGGCAGGGACATGGGGACATGGGGATGGCTGCAAGTCCAAGCCACTGTCCAGGTCAGGTTTGCCCCCACCACCCCGAGCTGCTTCTGGGGCTTCTGTGGGGTATGAGGATTAGGGGGGCCCTGAGAGTTTGGCTTTGTGTTTGGCTTTTGAAATATTTGTTTTGAATGAGGGAACTGGAACTTTCAGGTGGGGAAGCCTCCCTGGCTGGGAAGTTGGAAAATAATTATTCCCGGGTGTCCTGGTTCCGGTGGGAACAGGGTTAATTCTCCCCAGGATCTAACAAGGGGAGTGGTAGGAAGGGGGGAATGGATTTAAACGGAAAGAGGGGAGATTAAGATGAGATCTCAGGAAGAACTTCTTTGGTGTGAGGGTGGTGAGAGCCTGGCTCGGGTTGCCCAGTGAAACTGTGGCTGCCCCATCCCTGGGGGGTTTCGAGGCCAGGTTGGAGGGGGCTTTGAACAACCTGGTCTGGTGGGAGGTGTCCCTGCCCAGGGCAGGGTGGGGATGACTGGATGATCTTTAAGGTCCCCAAACCATTCTATGATCTTGGAGAATTGCCCAGCGCTGAGTTTGGGGGTTGGACTGGATGATCTCCAGAGATCCCTTCCAACCCTGTATCATTCTGTGATTCTGTGATTTATCCCGTTGAAAGCCTCGTGGCCTTTCCCTCTTCCCCTAAATCTCCGTGGCTTCTCTCTGGCAAATCCAGTGCAAGGGGGTGCTGCAGATCTGGGAGCTCAGCCGACCCTTCCCAATCGCCCCACAAGCGTTTTCTTCCTTGGGACCCAGCACCGGCGACCTAAAAACATGGTGATGGCGATGGGCCTGGC
This sequence comes from Calidris pygmaea, assembly GCA_003697955.1. Lineage (NCBI taxonomy): Eukaryota > Metazoa > Chordata > Aves > Charadriiformes > Scolopacidae > Calidris > Calidris pygmaea. The sequence goes on from QJSC01024346.1 coordinate 45,914, forward strand.
GTCCTGCGCTTGGACACTGCCTTCCGACCAACAAAATTAATCTCTTTAATCTGTTTTTCCCCCTAAAAATACCCTGAATTGGGTCATCTGTTGTCAGCTCAGCTGTGAGTGGGGGAATGTGCCACTGTTTCCCCTCTTTGTCAGGAAAGCAGAAGTGTTGGGGCAGCCTGTGCCCCCCAAAAAAACTTACTCCTCCTTCCCCAGACCCCTATGTGTGTAATATTTGGTCTAATAAATGCTTGCTCTATCAGAAACTGCCTTTTTTTTCTATATACTGAGCTCACTGCAGTGAAAAATGTTACCCCGGGGCATCTCCTTGCTTTTTAAGGGGTTGAAATTTCCCCAATTTTCCACTTCATAAAATAAGAATAAAGGTTTAATCGCTTTTTCCTCTCTTCTTCCTGTTTAGCAGAGACCAGACCCACATTGCTGTGGTTTAATTTGCTCTCGTGAGTGCTGGTTCTGGAGGGATTTTTGGGGGGCAGCAAAGGTCTGTGGTGAGCATGGGGCTGGGAATTATTTGCCCTGGGATGTGATTATCATGACCCCCCCCAGGGAGGGCACTCACAAGGCTTTCTGTAAAGGGGACCCGTCCTCCCACGTCCACTCGGTCTCTCTCCCCTGGTGGATCCTCAGTCCCATCCAGGCCATGGAGGTTTTTCCCGTCATCCCCTCGATGAAAGCCTGGGAGAGGAGAGATGGAGTCTCAGAGCCTCATCGTGCCCCAGGGAGATCTGAGCTGGGATGAGTTTGGCGCATCCCAGTTGCAGACTGGGGGCTGGAGAGGCCAGGGAGTGCTGTGAAAGAGGGGGGGATTGTGGTCTGGGCAACATTTCTGGGTGTGAGAGAGGAGCCTGGAAGCTCATGAGTGGGGCAGCGTGATTTTGCCCATCTTTAATCTCCTCCAAATTCATGTTTCTAAGGGTTTTTTCCCCCCAAATCCTGCCTGGCAGAGCTTTGGAAGCCCAGAAGGAAAGCTCAGCCCCACGCTGGGAGTTGTGTGGCTTTTTGTGGAAAGCAAAGCTTTAAAAATACTAATAAAAAAGCCAAATGCAGGGGGAATGCTGGAGCCTTTCCCCACCAGTTACTTACCTTCTCCTCCAGGCTCTCCAGTATGACCAGTTGAGCTCCCTTGTGCTGACAGTTTTCTGCCGCCATCTTCCAGGCTTCGGTTTTGGTGGAAACCCAGTAGCACTTGGCTGCGAAGGGCTGCCAGCCCATGGGACAGAGCTGGCAAGCCCCGGGGCCTGTGGCAGAGGAGGAGTGTGAGCCCTCCTTCATCCCCTGGAGGCTCTTCCTGCTCTTTGAGCCCCTCCAGGTGCTCAATTTTTGGGGGGAGACGGGTTGGAAAGATCCCCCCCAGTGTGGGGAGAAAGGAGGAAGGAGATGGTGAGGGCATGGGAGAGAATGATGTGGATGAAGAAAGAATTGGGGGGATTTTGGGATGTTTTCCCCAATGTTCCTGGTCTTGTTGCTCCTCTCTCCCACATGGAAAGGGGACAACAACCCTCCCACACCCCTTAACGAGGCGGGGGGGTTCCATCTGCACCCCTGAAGGTGGTGCTGAGCTGTGGTACCTGCTGTGGGGTGGTTTCCCAGCTGGCAGAGTCGCTGTCGGAGCTGGTGCTGGAAGCAATGGAGGGAGCATTTGATCTCCGGGACATCCCATGGCCTGGGTTCAGGCAGGCAGGTTTTCCAGGAGCACGGGGCTGTGTCCTGCTTCAGGACAGGGCCATTTCCACCTGAAATGGGGGTGGGTTTGACCCACGGTATCGTGGTGAGAGCAGAGGGTGAAACCCTGGGGCAAATCACCCTTGAGGATGGAACAAGGTGCTGCCTGGGGACAGGAGTCTGTAGGGGGGGACCTGTGGGGTCTTTCAAGCTCCACCCCAAGCACAAATCCAGGCTAGGTGGAGAATGGCTGGAGAGCAGCCCTGAGGAGAGGGACTTGTGGGTGTTTGTGGATGAGAAGCTCCACATGAGCAGGCAATGTGCACTGGTAGCCCAAAAAACCACCACCAACCTCAGCTGTATCCCTGGCAGGGTGAGGCAGGGGATTCTGCCCCTCTGCTCCACTCTGGGGCCGTCAGAAGGACATGGACCTGCTGGAACATGTCCAGAGGAGGCCATGGAGATGCTATGAGGGCTGGATCCCCTCTGCTGTGAGGGCAGGCTGAGAGCGTTGGGGGTGTTCAGCCTGGAGAAGAGGCAGGAGGGGTGGAACAAGACGGTCCTTAAGGTCCCTTCCCATCCAAACCATTTATGACCAGGATGGAGAGAGGGACCTGTATGAGGAGAGGCTCTAAAAACATAAAAATCAGTGTCTGTGGGGGATGTGGTGGCAGCTTTTCCCCCTCCCACCCATTAGGGGCAGCTGTGACCAGGAGCAGAATTTTTCCAGGAGCTGGTCCCTGTGAGAAATACAGGAGAAATCTGATCCATCACAGAAATCAGATGGATTTGGGGAGATTTTTCCCTGTTTTGGGTGATGGACCCCGTCACTCACCACATCGCTGCAGCAGCCACACCATGACACCTGCCAGGACCCCCTTCCCGACCCATCCAGCACCCAGCAGCACCCAGTACCATCGAGGACCTGTAACGGGACCCAGACTGGGAACAGGGGAGGAAACAGCACTTCCGTGGGCTTTGCCCCCCTTTTTTAACACCCTTTTTTCAGTGGACAAATCCCCTCAGGTGGTTCTGATCAGTGAGAAAACCTTTCAAGTGTCTGGAGGAGCAATGGAGCCGAGAAAACCCACAAACCACATTTCCTGATTGACTGGGGAAGCCATGTCAAGCAACTCCTCCAAGCTGGGAGCTCCATTCCTCTCCCAGTGCTGCCCTGGGGAAGGGAAAGGCACTAAAGCCAAGCCCTTGGGATGCTCCAAGGGACGGAGAGAACCTGCTGGTTGCCGCTCAGCGAAAAAAAGCAGGGGTGCATGAAGCCCTGCATGGAGGGCTGGGGGTGTCCTTGAGGGCTGGCTGTATTTTTTTTTTTCCCCAATTTCCAAGAAAATCAGGCTGTGAAAAAGAAAGCTGCTTGTGCCATGCTCTGTCCTAGGCTGGAGAACAGGCAGCAAACCCGCTTGAGGGCTGAGCATTGGATTTTGGCCACCAATAGCTCAGGAAATGGATGGAAACATATGGAAGATCTTTTTCTCCCTGTGCTTTGCTGGGGTCCAGCAGCATCAGGGACATCAGCTCCTGCCAGACCCTCCATCCATCACAGAAATCCCCTGGGGTCAGGAGAAGAAGGACCCATGGAATAAATTCACTTACCGGGACCATTCCCATGGCCACCAGGACCCAAGGGCAGTGGCCCATCTGGCTCTGCATAAACTGTGGTCAATGCCACGGCTGGTCCCTGCCCTCGTGGCATTAGAACTGGAGCCACCAGAGAGTTCTTCTACCCCACGGAGACTGACGGTGGTGTTTTGTCAGTGGGGTTTTGTTGTCAGAGTCACAGCTAAAAACCTGCCCCCTGCCCCAGGTTTGCTCTGCTCTTCCACCCCCTGCAGCTGCCCACAAAGAACCATTTCCGACAGCGACATTGCTTTTTTTAAGCTGTTTTGGACCAGAAAAAAAAAGATGCCTGAAGTACTCTTGGGGAGAAAAACAGGGTAGGAAACACAAAACTTGTTGCATTCAGCTACACAAAAAAAAGTCAAAAATTACTCATTTGGTCTTTCCTGAGGTGAGTTTTCAGGAGATCCAGGTGGATTCATACTCCTGTGAAATGCTTAAAATGCAGTGTTAAAAATCCCCTCTGGGAAAGGGAGTGACAAAAAACCCAGAGGTGCTCCCCAAAAGAGAAAGAATGGGATATAAAATCCCTTCCTGAGGAGGATTTTATTTTCAGGGGGGGATTGAGGGCTCCAGGAGTTGGGTCTCTCAGTTGAGCCCTTGATTTAGATCCCTCTGGGGGGGTTTGCATCCCCTAAGAGCTGCCCATGTTTTTATGCTTTTCGCATAAAACCCCAAATTCCCAGGAAATGAACCCAAGCTGGGGGTGAAGGCGGCTGCTGGAAACCACTGAAAACAGGAAAGTGCAAAGCTGGGGGAACCCTTTTTTTTGGATAAATCTCCCAAAAAAGGAGAGTTTTCTCCCCAGTTGCCCAATTTTCCATGTTGAATTCAACCAATCAACCACAAGGTGGGGACACAGCCCAAGGGACACAGTGGAAAATCCAATGGGATTTAGGGGACTCCTTTTCCATGAAGGAAAAAAAACAAGCCTCAAATTCCCATTCTGAGGGAATCGCTTGTTTTAGCATCCCAATAATGAGAGAAACTTAAAAATGGAATATCCGATCCCATGTTTGCTTTTATATTTACCAGAGGCTGAGCCCTGAAATTTGACTTTTTTTATTGGAATTATTTTCTTGGCTGGAGACTGGGGCGATTCCCTTTTGGGAAACTGTTTGGTGTATAATTGGTAGGGTTAATCACAGTGGGATGTTTTGGGACCTTCTTCCACGCCTTGGGCTCCAAGCATCAAACCTTTTAATTTGAAAAAAAGGGGAAAAAAAGGGAACGGGAGGCACCTCCCCACATTGATAAAAGCAACAGGGGTCCCCATGGGTAGTCATGGAAAGCCCAGCTGATAATTTGGGGAGAAACAGCTCCAAAATCCATATTTTTTTAATGATTATGAGTGTTCTTACTCGGTTTTTAATGTTGCTTTGGGGTCAAACCCCTAAGTTGGGGGGTTTTGGTGCTCTGTGTGTGTCTCCCTCCATCCCCGGGGGCTTCTTCATCTGGAGTTTGCTAATTGCCACAGTTCTTCTCCCCTTTTTGCATCTTTGGGGGTTGGAGAAGTAAAACTTTGGGCGGGGGGGGGGATAAATTAATTGCCTCCGAGTATTTTTCAGGGAAAAGTAATGGTATTTGACCCAATTTGGGGGGTTTTATCACCCACCCTCCTAAGGTGAGAGCCAGGAAGGCAGCAGCTGCCTGGATGGTGCCAAGGATGCTCAGTCCCTCCACCACCAGCATATCTGTGAGCTGCGGAACAGGTATTAAAGAATGAGTGAAAAAATGAGAATTTTCGTAGAGAAATGGGACTTTGTGGCAGGATCTGCCTCGCCATGGGCTCGGCTGCTCTCTGACTTTGCTTTTGTGGGTTGTAGCACCACAAAAACATTTCCTGTAGCTGTAATGGCTCAGTGGTTTCGCACTTTTTGTGCATCTGTCACAAGATGCAGCCACTCAACATCTCTTTTTATCAGAATATCCCCAAAACTATGAAAAAAAATCAACCCCCAAATACCTGCCTGTCCCCGGTTGTAGCTCACCGTGCTTCTGCGGTTTTCAGTTTGCTGGTTTTCTCTTGTTTTCTCTGAAAAACATCCCTCCCAGGGCAAACTTCTGCTGCTGAACTTCCGTGTTTCTGTTCAGCTGCCACATTTAAACCAAATCAGCGTGAAATTTACTTCCTTTTTTCTCCCCTCCCTGACCTTTCTCCTGTTTTTCTTTTTGCTCTTTCTCATCCCATAATTTAGCACTTGTTTTTTCTCCCTATTTCGGCATTTTCCTCTCCCATTATTCATGCTGAAGTATTTCCTGCAGAAAAGCAGAATTCCCCAACGTTTCTGTTGTGGATAAGTCCCCGGCGGAGTCGCTGCTGTCACCCCCTCAGCCCTGGTGCCCCTCGCAGAGCGATGCAGCGTCCCCAGGGCTCGTTCTGGGGCAAAAAAACGCTTTTGGGCAGGTTTTTGGTGCCGAGGCGATGGCTGTCGCTGCCCGGGCTGCGAGCGGGGACAGGGCCGAGAGCTGGAAGCCCTGCCCGCGGTCCCTGGCTGGAGTGAAGGCGGCTGAGAACGGTCGCTGCTCATCACCGTAATGAGGGCTCATGAGCGAGATAATTAAGGGTGTGCTGCCGCCCGGCGGCCAAAAGCCGGTACTGCAGGTGTGGAGCCACAGTGTCCCCACTGAGATGACCCCAACAACTGAGACATCCCCAACCCTTCCCAGCGTCCCCTGTACAGGTCATCCCGCTCCCGCTCATTCCCGGTGTCCCTCCCACCGGTCATTCTGCTCCTGGTTTAACCCCAACCAGGCCCACGCAGTCTCTCTGTCACTCACCATCATCCTGCAACAAGAAGCAAAGACTCCGCTGCTAAGTACGGCGAGACAAAGCCCAGGGACTTTGGCTCAATAGAAAGAAATGAGGAAAAAACAGTCACTTGCAAAGTTTTATGGTGATTAGTAATCATTAGTGTTTACCTAATCACTATGGTGGTTAGTAATCATGGTGTCCTGCATCAGTGAAGGAGTCCCAAGATGTGAGTGGTGTGATGGAGGGCCACCAGCTCTTCAGAAGAGTTAGCCATCACTTGTATTGGTCATCATGGTGTCCTGGGCCAGTGGAAGGAGACTCAGGATGGGAATGGAGGGATGGACGGTCACCAGCTCTACAGGAGTTCGCACAAGGAAAAGCAGGGAGAGGTTTGGCCACACAGCCCTTACACTTTGGGATGATGCAGGCGAGAGCTTCTGGGTGGGAATTAGAGGATGGGAGACAAAGCAAATGGCACAGTGGGTGTTCACCACCCATCAAACAGCCAGGATGGCAGCACCCATGAGCTATTTCATAAACAATATCCGGAGAAATCTCTGCATCAATCGCACTTGGCCTTATGGGAGACTTCAACATCCCCAACATCAGCTGGGAGTGCCCTACTGCTGTGATGAGCAGGGCTGGGAGATCTCTGAAGCTTGTGGAAGGCGACTTCTTGTCACAAGTACTTAGTGATATCCACCTGCAGCCCGTGGTGAAGACCATGGTGAGACAGACCATCCCCCTGCAGCCCATGGAGGTCCATGGTGGAGCAGACACCCACCTGCAGTCCGTGGAGGTCCATGGGGGAGCAGGTACACACATGCAGCCTGTGGAGGACTCTACGCAAGAGCTGGTGGGTGCCTGAAGAGGCTGTGACCCCCGGAGAGCTTGTGTTGGAGCAATGTCCTGACAGGACATGGTGGGAGGACACAGGGACAGAGTGGGGAAGGTGTAGGGACAAGGACATGATGAGGAGGGTGTGGGGATATGGCAGGGGGACATGGCATAGGGACCCAGAGCTGGTGAGGAGGGTATAAGGACATGGTGGGGGGCAGAAGGACATGGTGGGAACATGGCATATGGACTTGGGACACAATGGGGAGGTCATGGGGACATGGTGAGGTGACATGGGGACACAGTAGGGAGGTCATGGGGATATGGACATCGTGGGGAAGGTGTGGGGACATGGCAGGTGGACATGGGGACATGGTAGGGAAGGCATGGGTACAGGAATGGGGTGAGGAGGGTGTGGGGACTTGGAGGAAACATGGCAGGGAGGGCATGAGGGGAGCCAGGGATACCAGGAGAGGGAATGCAGGGGTGTCACCTCTGTCCCCCCCAGGGCATGTCCCTGGAGCTGGGCACTGGGGAGGTGCTGGCAGTGGTGGCCCACCCCTCGTGTCCCCGGTCCTGGTTTTGCGCCCGCTGGGGGTTGGGCGGGTTCTGCTGGATGGTGACCCCATCCCTGTGCTACGAGGTGCCACCACTGCCCCAGCATACCTTGTCCCCAACAGGAGGCAATGTTCCCCGTGTCACCAATTGTCCCTGCCAGCATCCTGTGTCACCAGATTTCCCCTCTGCACCCCCAGACATCCCTGCCATGTCCACACAATGTCCACACTGTGTTCCCACCACTGTTCCCCTCACAGCCCCCACCACATCCCCAGCTTTCCCCTTGTGTCCCCAACACACCCCCAGCCATCGGAAACGGCCCCAAGTGACAGCGATGGCTGGGCTGGCCTTTGGTCTTCGTTCCCACAGCCCCAGCTCCTTTGCATGCCTCACTGGGTTTGGCCATCCCCAGTCCCTGGTCCAGGGCCACCTCTGGTTCCCACAGCAGCGGCTGTCAATAACACGAAATATCGATGTAAAATAGCCCCAGGCTGGGAAATTCTTTCCACCCTCAGAAGTTTCTTCTTCTGCTGCTCTTAAACCACTCCAGGACAAAGATGCTGTCATGCACAGAGCCAAAATCTCCCAAAATAAGCTAAAAGCCACAGCTGCCTTCACCCAGGGACCAACTGGGAAGGGAATTGGGTACAGAAAAAGCAGTTTTCTTCAGAAAAGGATCACATGGTGCAGGAGGATGCTCACAGTAAGTACATGCTGGGCAGGGGACTGAAAGGGCTGCAAGGGCTTCCAGGAGATTCCAAGGGGTTGTAAGAAAGGTTCCCAGGGGGTTGAAGGGGATCCAAGGGAATCCAAGGGGTTGAAGGAGTTCCAAGGAGGGTTCTGAGTGGTACCGAGGGGATCCAAGGTGATCCAAAGGGACCCAAGAGTTTCCAGCAAATCTGAGGGGGTTGAAGGGGGTTCTGAGGTGGATCCGAGGGGATCCTAGAGATTCCAAGGTGTCCAAGGTGATCGAATGGGTTCAAGGGGGTTCCAACAGGGTTCCAAGGGAATGCAAGGGGTTCCAAGAAGATCCAAGAGGTTCAAGGGGATCCAAGGGGGCCCAAGGATCTCCAAGAGGATCCAAGGGTGTCCAAGAGGGCCCAAGAGTTTCCTGGCTGCCCAGTGTGGTTTAACCCGAGCCAGCAGCTCCCACATTCCCTCCCTGTTTCCCATTAGGGTGAGGAGAAGAGGGAGAAAAGGAGGGGAAAACATCTCATGGGTTGGAATAAAGACGGTTTAAGACAACAGTTACCACAGAGGAAAAATATCATTATTAATGGTAAAATAAGATACAAGATTAAGGGAAACAACAAAAAATTGCCTTCATCACTGAGGACTGATTGCCCAGACCATCCCTAGCAGTGATGGAGGGTCCCAGTCCCCCAGTAGCCCCCGTTTCTATTCCGAGCAGGATGTCTGTGGGGTGGAATATCCCTTTGGCCGCCTCGTCCTGGCCGTGCTCCGTCTCGGCTGCAGGGGGGAAGCTGAAAAAGCCTTTGACTGATGTGAACATTTCCCAGCCACATATATAATCCTGTGTGATCAATGGGATTCTCACACCAAATCCAAAATACAGCCAATACTAGAAAGAAAATTAACTCCATCAAAGCTGAAACGAGGACACCCCCCTCTGCTCAGAGCCTCCCAGCACTGGAAGAGACCCCACAGCAGCCCCTGTCCCCTGCCCCTCACTCCCCGTCTCTCTCCAGGCTGGGGCAGGGCAGAGAGGGACATCTCCTGCAGGGTCCAGGAGAGGAGAGTGGGGAGTCTCTGGAGAAGGGCAGGGGTTGCTGGAGGCTGTGGAGGGGCTGGAAGGGGAGAAGAACATATAGGAGGTGCTGTCCCTGAGGGAAAGCTGTGTTTTCCTTGTATCCACTTGAAACCAGGGGTGCAGGGTCTCCCCGTGAAATGAGGTTGGTGGGAAAGTGAAGATCTCGACCCCTGTGTTGGCCCTGAAGAGTCACCAGCTCCCGTGTGCAGTCGACAGACACAGATCCTCTGGGGACCGGGGACTGGGACAGGCGGATGGCAGTATAAGAAAGAGCCATGAACTGCCCCTTCCTGTGCCTAACAGCACACATCTCTCCTTCAGGGTTCAGGTTCAGAGTCCCCTTCCTCTCTGTAGACTCTCTGGCCACCCCAAAAGCCCACCATGAATCACCTCACCCCTCACCTCGACCTCCCAGCAGTGCCTCCCTTCCCGGAACCCCCCCCAGACCTGCACACAGTACCAATAAATAAATCTCTCCGGGGTGTCAGGGAGGTTCTTTCATGCACTTTCCTGCCTCATGCATCTCAAATCCTCCGACAGGACAAGTTGGGAATGAGCCGTGTTTGGATCCAGGGTCACCACGTCTGCAGGGAACAGGAGGAGCCAGAGCATCAGGGGCAGAGCTCAGTCATAAAATAATGGATTGAGTTGGAAGGGACTTTAAAGACAAACAAGTTCCACCCTCCTGCCATGGGGTGGACACGTCTCACCAGACTAGGTTGCACAAAGCCATGTCCACCCTTTGCCTTGAACCCCTCCAGGGATGGGGCATCCATAGCTTCTCTGGGCAACCTGGGCCAAGGTCTCATCACCCTCACAGCATAGAATTTCTTCTAATCTAAATCTCTCCTTTTTCAGTTTAGCACTGTCCCTTCAATGGCCAGCCCAGTTATGCCTCACAAACAGAGAAAGGGAGGAGAACACCATAAATAACATCAAATTAAATGAAATACCCACTTACTTGGATTCTGAGGAAGCAGAAACTTTCTCCACTCTACAAAGAGAGAAGAGCAGGTGACATTCCACAGCTTTTCCTCAGCAACTCCAGGCATGGGAGAGGGTCCATTCCTGGTCTGGTATTCCCGAGCTGCCCACCCTCCCAGGCACATCCCCTTGGAGTTTTCCCAGACCCAGTGATTCAGGCTTGGAGAGGACGGGCAAAGGGGAAATGGCCGACCACAAAGCGCCCACGAGAGGTCGCTGAGCCATCCTGGAGATCATGGAGACTCACCCAGTGCTGCAGCTCGTTTCTCTGTAAAGGAAAAGAAAAAAATCAATGTTTGATCAGAGGGAACAGATTCTCATCCCCCAACTCTCCTGCAGGAGTGGAACAAGCTCATCCAGAGCTCAAACTCCTTCTGTTTGGGGAGTGAGAAAACACCCACAAACCACGGGAATGGTTCCCTGTGAGCCTGGATCCATCCCAAGGCTGGTGCACAAGGTGAGGGGAAGGGGAGGTGGGCCATCCCTGGGCTGTTGTGCCCAAGCTGTGGACCCTCCCAGGCATATGCCCCTCGGGGTTTGCAAAGACCCAGGGGATGCAGGGATGGAGAGGACATGCAATGGGGGGAAAGGGCCAAGAACAAAGCTTCCAGGAGAGGACACCGAGCCAGGAGGAGCTCACAGAGACTCACTCAGTTCTTCAGTTCGTTGCTCTGGAAAGGAAAAACAGAAGCAATGAGTGATGAGAGGGGACAGCTTCTCACCCCATGGATGCTCCTGCAGGAGTGGGCAGAGATTGGGCAGATCCCAAATTCCTTCTGTTTGGGGTGTGGGAATAGACCCCAAAATCCTGTGAATGGTGCCCTCCAGTCTGGTCACATCCCGTGGCTGGTGGCCAGGGACTGTAGGCATGGCAGAGGGGCCATCCCTGGGCTGTTGTCCCCAAGCTGCCCACCCCTTCAGGCACAACCCCTTGAAGTTTGCCCAGACCCAGGGGATGTAGCGATGGAGGGGATGGGCAAGGGGGGAAGGGGCCAAACACAAAGAGTCAGGAGAGGACAACGAGCCGGGAAGAGCTCACAGAGACTCACCCAGTGCTGTAGCTCGAATCTCTGAAAAGGAAAAAAAGAAGCCAATAAGTGATCAGAGGGGACAGCTTCTCACCCCATGGATGCTCCTGCAGGAGTGGGCAGAGCTAGGGAAGATCCCAAACTCCTTGTGTTTGGGGTGTGGGAATAGACCCCCAAATCCTGTGAATGGTGCCCTCCAGTCTGGTCACGTCCCACGGCTGGTGGCCAAGGGACTGTAGGCGTGGCAGAGGGGCCATCCCTGGGCTGTAGCCCCCAACCAATTCACCCTCCCTAGCACATCCCCTCGGGGTTTGCCTGCACCCAGGGAATGCAGGGATGGAGAGGACAGGCAAGGCCCGGAAGATGCCAAGCACAGAGTTCCTGGCAGAGGTCACTGAGCCAGGAGGAACTTACCCAGTGCTGTTGCTCGATTCTCTGGAAAGGAAAAACAGAGGCAATTAGTGATCAGGGAGGACAGATTCTCACCCCGTGGCTGCTCCTGCAGGAGCAGGCAGACTTCAGGCAGAGCCCAAACTTCTTCTGTTTGGGGAATTGGAAAAGACCCTCTAACCCCAGGAATGGCTCCCTGCAGCTTAGACAAATCCCATGGCCACTCCCAAGGGACTCAGGTCATGAGAGAGGGTCCACCCCTGGGCTGGTGTCCCCGAACTGACCACCCTCCCAGGCGCAATCCCTTGGTGTTTGCCTGAACCCAGGGAATGCAGGGATGGAGAGGACAGGCAAGGAGGGAAAGGGCTGAGCACAGAGCTCCTGGGAGAGGACACTGAGCTGTCCTGAAGCTCATGGAGACTCACCCAGTGCTGTATCTCGGTTCTCTGGAAAGGAAAAGTCAAAATCAATGTTTGTTCAGTGGGGACTGATTCTCATCCCACAACTCTCCTGCAGGAGTGGAACGAGCTCATCCAGAGCTCAAACTCCTTCTGTTTGGGGAGTGAGAAAACACCCGCAAACCACAGGAATGTTTCCCTGTGAGCCTGGATCCATCCCAAGGCTGGTGCGCAAGGAGAAGAAAATTGGAGATGGGCCATCCCTCATCTGGTGTCCCCAAGCTGCACAGCCTCCCAGGCACATCCCCTCAGGGTTTGCCAGACCCAGGGGATGCAGGGATGGAGAGGACATGCAATGAGGGGAAAGGGCTGAGCACCAAGTGTCCAGGAGAGGACACCAAGCCAGGAAGAGCTCACGGAGACTCACCCAGTGCTGTGTCTCGGTCCTCTGGAAAGGAAAAGTCAAAATCAGTGAGTGATCAGAGGGGACAGCTTCTCACCCCATGGCTGCTGCTGCAGGAGTGGGCAGAGCTAGGGAAGATCCCAAACTCCTACTGTCTGGGCTGTGAGAAGAGACCCCCAGCCCCTGTGAATGGATCCCTCCAGTCTTGCCACATCCCATGGCTGGTGGCCAGGGACTCTAGGCATAGGAGAGGGTCCATCCCTGGTCTGGTATTCCCGAGCTGCCCACCCTCCCAGGCACATCCCTTTGGAGTTTTCCCAGACCCAGCAATTCAGGGTTGGAGAAGGCAACGGGCAAAGGGGAAATGGCCGACCACAAAGAGCCCACAAGAGGTCGCTGAGCCGTCCTGGAGATCATGGAGACTCACCCAGTGCTGCAGCTCGTTTCTCTGTAAAGGAAAAGAAAAAATCAATGTTTGATCAGAGGGAACAGATTCTCATCCCACAACTCTCCTGCAGAAGTGGAACGAGCTCATCAAGAGCTCAAACTCCTTCTGTTTGAGGAGTGAGAAAACACCCGCAAAACACGGGAATGGTTCCCTGTGAGCCTGGATCCATCCCAAGGCTGGTGCGCAAGGTGAGGGGAAGGGGAGGTGAGCCATCCCTGGGCTGTTGTGCCCAAGCTGTGGACCCTCCCAGGCACATGCCACTCAGGGTTTGCAAAGACCCAGGGGATGCAGGGATGGAGAGGACATGCAATGGAGGGAAAGGGCCAAGAACAATGCTTCCAGGAGAGGACACCGAGCCAGGAGGACCTCATGGAGACTCACTCAGTTCTTCAGTTCGTTGCTCTGGAAAGGAAAAACAGAAGCAATGAGTGATGAGAGGGGACAGCTTCTCACCCCATGGATGCTCCTGCAGGAGTGGGCAGAGATTGGGCAGATCCCAAATTCCTTCTGTTTGGGGTGTGGGAATAGACCCCAAAATCCTGTGAATGGTGCCCTCCAGTCTGGTCACATCCCGTGGCTGGTGGCCAGGGACTGTAGGCATGGCAGAGGGGCCACCCCTGGGCTGTTGTCCCCAAGCTGCCCACCCCTTCAGGCACAACCCCTTGGGGTTTGCCCAGACCCAGAGGATGCAGCGATGGAAGGGATGGGCAAGGGGGGAAGGGGCCAAACACAAAGTGTCCAGGAGAGGACACCGGGCCAGGAGGAGCTCACGGAGACTCACCCAGTGCTGTAGCTCGAATCTCTGAAAAGGAAAAACAGAAGCAGTGAGTGATCAGAGGGGACAGCTTCTCACCCCATGGCTGCTCCTACAGGAACAGGCAGCGCTCGGGCAGATCCCAAACTCCTTGTGTTTGGAGTGTGGGAACAGGGCCCCAACCCTGTGAGTGGCTCTCTCCAGCCTGGTCATGTCCCATGGCTGGTAGACAGGGACTTCAAGCATGGGAAAGGGGCCACCCCCGGACTGGTGTCCCTAAGCTGAACACAGTCCCAAGCACGTCCCCTCGGGGTTTGCCTCCACCCAGCAGATTCAGGGTTGGAGAGGATGAGCAAGGGGGGAAGGGAATGAGCACAAAGCACCCAGGAGAGGACAACAAGCCATGATGGAGCTGATGGAGACTCACCAAACAGTGCAACCTTTTTATCTGGAAAGCAAAAGCAATATTTGGTCAGAGAGGACAGCTTCTCACCCCATAAGTGCTCAAGAAGGATAAGCAGAGCTGGGAAAGCTCCAAACTCTTCCTGTCTGGGGAGTGGGAAAAGACCCCTGGCTCTCAGGGACAACTCTCTTCAGCCTGGCCACACCTCACCACAGGTCCCTAATGACTCTAGGCAGGGGAGAGAGTCCATCCCCAGCCTGGTGTCCCAAGCTGCCCACCCTTCCAGGCACAGCCCCTCGGGGTTTCACCAAACCCAGGGGATGCAGGGATGGATAGGATGTGCAAGGCGGGAAAGAGCCAAGACCAGAGCACCTGGGAGAGGACACTGAGCCAGAAGTAGCTCACAGAGACTTACCCAGTGCTACAGCACGTTCCTCTGGAAAGGAATAAAAAAAAAAAGAAAACACAATATATCATTGGGGGTAAGCTTCTTGTCCCACAGCTGTTTCTCAAGGAGCAGCAGAGCCCAGGCTGAGCCCAAACTCCTTCTGTTTGGAGAATGGGAGAAGATCATATAGCTCCCAGGATGCAGGGACAGAGAGGGTGAGCAATGGGGGAAAGGGCCAAGCACAGAGCACCTGGGAGAGGACACCAAGCCAGAAGGAGATCACGGAGACTCACCCAACAGTGTGGCTTTTTCCTCTGGAAAGGAAAAGCAATATTTGGTCAGAGAGGACAGCTTCTCATCCCATAAGTGCCAAAAAAAGAGTAAGCAGAGTTGTGGAAAACCCCAAACTCCTCCTTTTTGGGAAGTGGGAAAAGACCCCTTGGGTCCCAGGGATGGGTTCCTCCAGCCTGGTCATGTCCCATGGCTGGTCCGCAGGAACTCTGGGCAGGGGAGGGGGTCCATCCCTGCTCTGGTGTCCCCGAGCTGTCTACCATCCCAGGCACATTCCCTAAGGATTCTCCTGGACCCAGGGGACACAGGGATGGAGAGGGTGGGCAAGGGGGGGAAAGGACCAGGCACAGAGCACCTGGGAGAGGACACCAAGCCTTGACAGAGCTCACAGGGACTCACCCAGTGCTGCATCTCGTTTCCCTGGAAAGGAAAAACAGAAGCAATGAGTGATCAGAGGGGACAGCTTCTCACCCCGTGGCTGCTCCTGCAGGAGTGGGCAGAGCCCAAACTCCTTCTGTTTGGGGAGTGGAAAAAGACCTTCCAACCCTGCGAATGGCTCTCTGCCAGACTTGTCACATCCAACATTTGGAACCGATGGAAGAGAAGAAGGGAAGAGGTCCACCCCTGCTCTCATGTCCCCAAACAGCACATCCTCCCAGGCACATCCCCTCGGGGTTTCCCCATACCAAGGGGATGCAGGGGTGGAGAGGAAAAGCAAGGGGGCAAGGGGCTGAGCACAGAGCACCTGGGAGAGGACACCGAGACAGGAGGAGCTATGGAGACTCACCCAGCAGTGCAGCTTGTTCCTCTGGAAAGGAAAAAATAAAGCAATGAGTGATCAGAGGGGACAGCTTCTCATCCCATGGCTCGAGCGGGCAGAAATCAGGCTGAGCCCAAATTCCTTCTGTTTGGAGAGTGGGAAAAGAACTCCTGGCTCCTGGGGAGGGGTCCCCGTCTCCTTTCCCACCCAGCCCACCCAGGCACTCTGCAGTTAAGCCTGACTTAAGCAGAGATTTAAGGCTCAGCTTGATTTAAGCTCATTCAATCCTGGTTCCCATTTCTTCCCAGGAGCCAGGACAACTCCCGTGTGCAGTTCCCTGCACCAGTGCTCCCCAGTCCCCTTCTGGGCTCCATCAACCCACAGCAATGACCAGAGAACCATCAAGAGCCATCCAAAGCCACATCCCTCCCTGGGGGCTCCTTTTTCAGGAGGTTTTGCTGGTGACAGGGGCCAGAAGGACTCACCCAGCGCTCTGGACAGCACCACTGGAAAGCAAAAGCAGAGGAAGAGGAGGTCAGGAGAGCGGCTGCTTTGTCACTGGGACCATCTCCCCAGGGTCTCTTGGACCTTCCCACCAGTCAGATGCTCTGGCCATGCTCCCTGTCCTCCCACCCACACCCCGTGTCCTTGTCCCCAGCCTTCCTTTGCCCAAAGAGCTTCCTTAATGAAGGCAGAACATTGTGGTGATGCAAACTCACCTTTCCTTCGGAAGAGGTAAGCACTGAGAGCAGTACACACCACTGAAAGCAGTAGGAACACACCCAGAGCTGCCATCCAGGGACGGGCATTGTGGAAAAAGGGAGCTGAGAAACAAAAAAACATCAGGAAAAGGACTCATTTTACAGTCCCCTGTGTGAGGAGAAGAAAAAAAAAGTACCAAAACAACCACAAAGTTCCATGTCCTCAAGCCTTGTGCTGGGAGCCCTGGGCTCAAGGGGACATCCTCCTCCCCATCCCATGGACACCCCAATGCTCCCCTGAAGCACACCAGGATCACATTATCTCCTGTGCTAAAACTCACCTGTGGGTGCATCCACCTCCCCTTCCCCAACATGTTTCTCCAGCCCCGCAACATCAAACCCCCACAAGCAGCACAGCCAACCCCAGCCCTGCTGCCATCCTGCACCTGAGATGTGCAGGGATGACGCCTGCTCCTGCTCCAAGCGGCTGTTCCTCACCACGCACGACACGTTCCCATCTCCCTTCCTGCTCACAACGGTGACATCTTGGATCTCAAAGAGGCCCCTCTCGTCAGGGGAACATCTCTGGGAGACCGAGGGGAGATGTTGCCCGCCGCCATCCTTCCACAGCACCTGCGGTGAAGGGTACCAGCCGGCAGATCGACACACCACCCGGATGCCTCCATCCTTGTAAGCCTCCAGAGAGAGGAGAGGGACAGAGCCCAAGGCTGGGGGAAGAGCATGGGAAAACCCTGAGTTAGGGATGGACCCAGATCAAAGGCCAAGACTGAACCCCACGCCAGACACATCCCAGGGGGCTGTGGGGCCGGCCATGTGCTCCTCACACCACCAAACCCACCCCTGCAGGAACAGGAGAGCACTGATGCCACATGACCCCAGATCTCCCATAAAACAGCCTGGTAGTGGAATATACCTAGCAGCTGACCTTCAGCGCCTCAAGGCAGCATCGCTGCTCCCATCCATCTTATTAAAGAAGCCCTGAGGCTTCCAGACAATGCACTAGGTCTCCTACAGCACAACCAGCAAATTGAAAACAAGGATCCAGCTGGTGGCACCTGGGAATAGGTCCCTTCCCTACTCCAGACACAGCCGTAGGTCGCATCCTTGGCTCCGTTGGCAGCCCACGCTCTGAGCCTAAGGAGCTACTCAGCAGCTTGTGCTCAGAGCTCTCACAACATCATGAGGACACCACAGAGACCCAAAGGTACCGTGTCCATGCTGATCTGACCCCAGGAACACCTCCAGCACCATGGGTATACTGCCTCCTGGGCAGGCACAGATGGGAAGAGACCCCTCACCCCCCAATTCTCTCAACAGCTCTTGGCCTTTGACACTGAATGGATGGACATAAGGACAGGACAGAGCTCTGGAAGGGACACACCAACCCAGGGACACCGGCACCATCCCCAGGAAATACCATAGCACAAACCTGCCACCTCCAGGTCCACTATAGCTTCTCCATAAGAGGCAGCATCTTGCACAGTGCAGACATACTGGCCATCATCAGAAGGTCTCAACCCAGAGATCCGCAAGTCCAGGCTCCCATTGGAGAGACCATCTCTGGCCAACTCTGTCCTTCCAATGTATTCCTCCATCTGTGCCCCGTCCAGATCCTCTCCATTTCGGTAGAGGTGCACCGTTTCAGAGAGCTGGTGCCGGATCCACCTGATCTCCAAGCTCCGAGCGTCCACGCCTGGGGACAGGTGACACGGCAGCACGATGTCCTGCCCCACGGTGACAAGGAGAGGTCGACCTGTTCCCACCAGTCTGAACTCCGCTTGATGACGGAGAAGGACACAGAGAGACGGAGATTGCACCCACATTCATGGTGGTGCAATCCTCTTGCTCCAGGAAACCATGGCCCCCACCCCAAAAATGACCCCCTCCCCGGCCAGCCCTGGTAGAAGGGACAAAGGCTCTGGGGGAGCACCGCGGGGTGGGAATGAAGATGTCCCAGAGCAATGGACGTGTTGCATCACAAGCCTAAGTGAAAGTGAAAGCCATGCATGGCTAAGCTCCGGTCTCAGCTCCTCCTGCCCCACAGCACCTCCCCTGCCCCACATCTGCCACCCTGAGCATGCTCAGCCCCCCCAGCCCTGCAGGATCCCTACCTGATCCCAGCCGCAGGAGGTGGAGAGTCAGGAAATGACTGAGGAGGCCCCATGGGCTCGTGGGGAACCCCATCTGCGGCTGGAGCTGGAGAAGAGGGTGGGAAGGGAGGCAGAGGGAGGGCAAGGGGGGGGTTACAGCCGCCACGGAGGGATGGGGAAGAGGGGCTGCACCTGCCCCCAAGGCCGCTCCAGAAATCCCACCAAATCACCTGCACCCTGACATCAGAAGGAAGCCTTGGTCGAGGGCAGGACGGGATCCATTTGTAGCTCCCAATGCAGCTCCTGCTCTGCCCCACTGCCCTCCCCAGGATTTACTCTAAATCCCTTACAAGATTTGAAGTGAAATTAAGTATTCTACGTTCCTCACAGAAAGGAAATTCACTCACTGGGCCCCTACCAGCTGCCAGAGGAAGCAGCCGACAGGATACACCCACGGTCTCACACACAGCCTCTCTTTCCGGATGCAGCGTCAGGGGGTTTTTGGGCTGCCTTCAAACTCCACCCCCAGCACTTGAACACATTTAAGGAGCAGAAAATAGGAAAAAAGTAGAGGAAGGAGAAATATATGCATTTGGGTGCGAAATTAAGGTTAATTTAGAGCTTTGTTGTGATTTTTGGACATGGCTTAGGAGCCGAGCAGTGCCCCTGAAGCCCTTCAACAGCCGGGAGCTTGTGAGGACCCAGGGACGAGGGGACAAGAAGGGTTTGGAGGGGCTTTTGAGTATCAGGACACCCCAGCTGTGCCCTGTCACCATGGGAACCTCACATCCCTGAGAAGGATGTGTCCCCTGCTGTCCCCACTGTCCCACCTTATGCATGGGGAGCCCATGCCTAAAATAAGAGATGCAGGAGGGTTCGGGGGGGCTGTACCCATAGAAAAGGGTGGGTACTGGGGTGGGGGGCATACCCAGCTCCAGGGCGGACCCTGGGGTCATACCCAGATGTGGGAAGGGGGACCAGGGAGAGCCCCTGTCCCAGTTTTAGGTAAAACAGAACCAACTTTCCATTTAGTAATTTTACTCCTCTGCTCGGCCTCGGCCTGGGATGGGGGGGACAGGACAGGGAACCCCAAACTGATCAAGGGGGTGTTCCATCCCATCTGCCCCACGCTCACTATAAAATCTGAGGGATCAAAGGGTCAGCTCTTTCTCCAGTGGCCAGCATCCGAGGAGGACCCTGTCTGGTCCTCCTTTGGTGGACTTCCTTGATCTGCCTTTGATCCCGCTCTGTGCCTTCCTGACACCAAAGCTGGAATCCAGTTCCCACCCATCACTGAGTCCAGCCTGGGACTTCCCCAATTCCATGCCAGTGATGTCATCCTGGGAGCTTGATACGGTTTTGTACAGATTGTATCTATTTCATTATTTTCATTTTAATTTTGTTATTAATATTCCATGAAAGTAGTTTAGTTCCTGCTCAACTCATAAATATCTTTCTATCTCCTCCTCCTCTCCTGGGAGCGAGAGATGGGGGCAGAACATCTGTCACTGTCATGGGCCAGTTCAGCCTAAACCACCACATAAATATAAACATTTATGAAAATATAAAATTATAAAAAAGAATAAATCCGCTTTTCCAGCTTTTATCCAGCGTTCTCTTTTCCAGTTGTCCATTTGAGGTCCCAATTCCCTCACCCAGATTTCTACCAGTGTGCCCACTTGCCTGGCTCAATTTCCACTTCTATTTTATTTTTTCATTTGTCTATTATTTTTTTGAGGTTTGGGAGCAACTGGGCCCCTTCAGGAGAAGTGGGAGGTTCTGGGAGCCCTGTGGGTGAACTGTAGAGAACTGGGCTTGAGTCCAGGGTGGAAATCATGAAAAAAACCCAACCTAAAAAAAAAAGAGGAAAATTAGAAAAAAAAAAGAGAAAAAAAACCCCAAACACCAGACTAAACACCTGCTGACTAAAAACCCTGACTTAAAGACCCTTTGGATGGGATTTCTTAGAGTTTCAAAGGTTCCAGCAGGAGAAGCACTGCTTTTAATTTTAATATTAATTTTAATTTTTGGTTTTATTATAATTTTAATTACTTGTTTTATTTTTATTTATTTCATTTTTTTTTATTTCTATGGTTTTATTTTTATTTTTAATTATTTCCTTTTTTTCCCCACGTGCAGGCTTTGGCAGCCCTTATGGAAAGTTTTTGCAGTGACTTGTTTTTATGCTTCGCTTCAAAGTGCTTTCTGTGTTCTGCAAAAGCGGCAGCTCCACTGGTGTGTGACCATTGCTGAAAAAAAAAAAAAACAATAAAAAATTAGGGGTTTGCTTAAAAAAAAAAAGGTTAATTTAATTGCAAGAACACTGGTCTTTTAATGTTTTCACAGTTGGATGAACTAGTTTGATTTATTGGGGGGTAGGGGAAAGGTTGCAGGTCTTGGCTCAATGCTGTGAGTTGGTGAGAGGTGGTAGCATGGAAAAAAGAGATTTTTATATATATTGTTATAAAATATATATTTATATCATTTGTATTTTTATTTATATCTATAATTATTTTATTTTCTCTTTTTTGTGCTGGAGGGAATCTCCTCTTTGTTGCACTCTTTTGGGTTCCCCAACACCCCAGCACAGAGCAAGCTCTGGCATGAAACATTTTCCCCTCCAAGCCCCAAAATCAATAGTTCTGGATAATTTGTCCTCCTGATTTAAAAAAAAAACAACAAACAAACAAACAAACAAAAAACCCCAAAAACCCAAACAAACAAAAGCCCAAATAAAACAAACAGCTGGAAATTCAGCAAAAAGAGGTGAAGCGGGAGCTGGGAGGGAAAGGTCCCTCGGGCAGCCCCTTCCCCCTCTGCCCTGGAGGTTCCTCATGAAAATCTCCCCGAAAAAAAACAAAACAAAACATGAAATTATTTAATTTTGTTAAGTCTTTCTATTTCCTGATTCTCTCAGCAGGAGAGGGACGTGGTCTGCGCAGCCAAGTGAGGGGTTGAGGTTGAACATTTTAGCTGGGGGAGGAGGAATTTTAACTGGGAGGAGAAAATTTTAACTGGGGAGATACATTTTTAATTGCAGGAGGATTTGAATTGGGGGCAAAATCTTTAATTGGGGGAGAAAAGTTTGATTGGGGGAGAAAATATTAATCAGGGAGAAGATTTTAATTGGGGAAGAAATCTTCAATTTGGGGGCTGAAAAGTTTGACTGCAGGGAGAAAACTTAAATTATGGGAAGACCGTTTGAATTAGGGGAGAAAATTTTAACTGGGGAGAAAATTCTAATTGCAGAGAAATTTTAATTGGGGTAGAAAAGTTTAACTGCAGGGAGAATATTTTGATTGGGGAAAAATCTTTAATTTCAGGGGAGAAAAGTTTTATTGCAGGGAGAAAACTGTAATTATGAGGATAAAATTTTAATTGGGGAAGAAAAGTTAGTTGCAAGGAGAATATTTTAATTGGGGGAGAAATCTTTAATTTGGGGGGAGAAAATTTTAATTGTGGGAAAAAAATGTAATTGGGAGAAAATTTTAATTGTGCGGAGAAAACTTTGATTGCAATGAGAAAACTAATTATAGGGAGAGAATTTTAATTAGGAGGATAAAACTAATTGGGGGAGAAAATTTTAATTGCACAGAAAAAAATTTTAATTGGGGGACAAAAGTTTTAACCAGGGGAAGAAAAGTTGGATTGGGTGGGGGGGGGAACTTTAATTATGGAGAGAAAATTTTAATTGTGGGGAGAAATTTTGAATTGGAGGGAGAAAATTTAAATTGGAAGAGTGAACTTTAATAATGGGGGGAAATCCTTGAATTTTGGGGAGAAAACTTTAATTGTGGGGAGATTGTGTGGAGATTTTGAACCGGCAGATGGAGGATTTAGAGATCCACCCATGGCACAAAAATTAACATTTTTGGGGGTAGAAATGACCTTTTCCAAAAAGATTTCAGGGAGGCTGAGACCTGACAGCTTTCGTGACACCTCTGACACTCAGCAGGTGAGGCCCCAGGAGGGGAGAAAACCCCAAAAATGAAGGAAACGAGGGATTTTTCCAGATTTTCAGGTGCAGAAAGGAGCACACGGGCAGGTAACTGCAGAGCGATGAACCGAATAATCGCCAGTTTGTTCTTTTTTTGGGTTGTGTTTTTTTTAATATTTCTATAATTTGAGAATAAAAAACAGCTGGGGGAGGGGGGGGGCTCAGATGGACAAAAAAACTCCACTTTTTCTACCACTTCCCTCACGGGAAAATTTTTGCTGCTCGGCAGGTGGGATTTTTGCTGTAAATGCTCAAATTTCAGACTCTTTGGGTTATTCTCACACACAATTAATCCTCCCTGAGGCACTTGAGCTGCTTTGGGGTCTTTTTAGTTTATTTTTCCTCAAATATTCCAAATTTCTGCTTTATTCTACATGAGAATAAAGGAAGTTTTGACCATTTGAGGTGGTAAAACCACATAAAAATAAGAAGGATTTAAGTCCAGTTTGGACACTTCAAAAATATTTATTATTCTCTGCCTCCCCCCCAGCACCACCCTGTTTTACTTCTCCTGGCGCTTCCTCCCACCTTCATCATCCCCTCATAAAAATAAGGTAGAAAAGGGGCTTTTGGGGTCTTTTCTATCATCTCTCTCTACCCAGCCAAGGACTAAGATTTTGAGGATATTTTTTTTTTAATTTATGATATTTTTATTTGCTTTTTTTCGATTTTTTTTTAAATTATTATTATTATTTGTTTATTTATTTTCCATTTGTTTTTATTTATTTTTCCATTTCCATTTGTTGATTTTTTTGCTTTTTAATTTCATATTTGTTGGGGTTTTATTCGTTAAATTTTGGGTTTTTTTTATTTCATATTTGTTGATTTTTTTATTTTTTGGGTTTTGATTGGTTGATCTCTTGATATTTATTTTTTTATGTGTTGATTTCCTGATTCTTTCGGTTTTTTAGTTGTTGATTTTTGAATTCTTGATTTTTTATTTAATTTTTTTATTTGTTGACTTTTTAAAAATATAGCTCTTCTTTATTATTTGGTATATGTGACTTACTTTCTGATATTATTTTCTCCTTGGTTAAAGGGGAATGGAATGCTTGTCCCATGAGATTTTGATCCTGTGACAGATGGGGACAAAGAGGGGGAAGCTGAAAAGAAAACGGGGTGAAAACACTGAGAATTTCAGGTCAAACCTTTCGGCAACAGCATTTTCTTTGCTCATGGAGGGGGGAAAGAGGATTTTGTGGATCATGAAACCCAGCAATGGAGCAACCAAGACCCAAAGTGTCTCCATTTAGGAGGAGAAAGAGTTCATTGAGCTTAAATAATGGCATAGAAAACTGAAATTAAAACATAATTTTAATTATGGTGAATTTAAATTATTTTATTTTATTTTATTTTATTATGGTGCATTTCAGAGCAGGAGTTACAGCTGGAATTGGGGAGGAGACACGGTTCCCCTGCTAAGGAAGAGCTCCCAAAAATAAAAATAATATGTAATTTTACTGCATGTGGAGAAGAATTTTTGATGTTCCTCCCCCAAAAGGACAGCAAGTCCATCTGGACCAACCTCTCATCTTCTGGGCACCAAGTGATGCTTTTCCTTTAGGAAAGGCTCTTCCCAAAGACGTTTTTGATGGGCACCCTCCACGTGCTCAGATGTAGGGCTCGGTGACCTCCCCAACGGCCTGATGTGGGGCAATTGTGTTGAAAGTCCTTGTCATCCTCGAGTGGATGGAGGAAAAAGCATCTTTTGGGCCACCAGGTTGGACCTGGGGCCTGTTGGTCTCCTGGGTGCCCCCCCCAAAGGCACTGAAGGTCTTTCTTCTCCTGCAGGTCACAACCTGGAGATGAAGGTGGAGGTGCGGGTGGCTTTCCAGGTGACGATGGTTGTGCTCTTCATGGCTCTGCTCGTCACTGCTGTCACTTTTGCAGGTGAGTGTTGAGATTTTCATCTGGTGGGGAATGTTGCTGAGATGTTTTTGGGTGGTTACACAGGAGCCAGACCCACCCCTGAGATACTTTGGGTGGTCACACGGATGCCAGGTCCACCTCTGAAATACTTTGGGTGGTCACACAGGTGCCAGACCCACCTCTGAGATGCCTTGGGTGGTCACATGGATGCCAGGTCCACCTCCATGCTCCCAGCCCATCCCAAGAGGATGTCCTCTCCAGAGGAGGGACATTTCAACAAGTGGAGACGCCTTTCTAGACAAGACCAAACCCTTGAAAAAACAACAGAAATCACTGTTTCACGCATACGGTCACCTGAGTTGTCCCAAAGGTGGCTTTTTCAGAGAAGAAGGGGCCATTTCTCCTCTGCTGGTCCAAGCAAGAGATGCTGGGATGAGTCCCACCAAGCCAAGAGCTCTTCAGGAACAAGAGCACTTCTCTTTCTCTCCTTTTCCAGCTCTACTTCTGCATCAATGACTGAGAGCAACAGCAAAGGGCACATTTAGGAACAGGACTATTTTGGAAAGCCTCTTAAAGCTTGTATCTTTGAAGGCCACCACCCCCTTTTTTTTCTCTGAAGGTAGAGCACCCCTGTTTCTTGTCCAACACCACAAACTGGGCCATGGTTTGAGCTGGTTTCCTCCATCCAACCCACCCAAGATTTCTCTCAGCATCTCAATTTTCATTTTCCTCCCACCCTCGAGGCAGACAGAGGATTTTTGGAGGCTGAGGGGTGGAGGATCATAGAATCATAGAATGGTTACAGTTGGAAGGGACCCTAAAGATCATTGAGTTCCAACCCCCCTGCCATGGGCAGGGACACCTCCCACTAGAGCAGGTTGCTCAAAGCCCCATCCAGCCTGGCCTTGAACACTTCCAGGGATGGGGCAAGGATGACCATCCCATCGCTCTCTCGGTGACAGCACAGGCTTTTCACCCGCGGCCTGCACCCTGTTTTCGGTGTCCCTTCGACTGGATCGGCTACAGAGGAAAATGCTACTATTTTTCGGAGGTTGAAGGGAACTGGACATCTGGCCAGGACAACTGCTCGGCGCTTGGGGCTTCCTTGGCCATGCTCGACAGCCTGGAGGACTTGGTAAGGAGACTCGAGGAGGTGCTTAGTGTAGGGGCGGAAATAAAATCCAATATATTTTCCAACTTTTGGGTTCTTTGGTTGCTCTTCCAAGATTTTCCTTGGAGATCTGGGGTGAGGAGAAGGGGAAAATGGTTTTCTTGAGAGCAGGTCATCATGGATCTCTTCAAATTTCTCACCAAAGCAAGAACTGTCACAAAAAAACCCCTCATTTCTATGCAATAATCAAGTTCTACCTTAAAGATTACACATTTTGAAAGAGGGTTGAAAGGTTCAAGCACGAAAAGAGCCTAAGCAAGTGGCAAAATGTAGATTTTTGGTAGGAAGGAGGTTTCTGGAGATGCCAGAGAGGCCCCAAAGCCCCAAGATCTGCTGTAAAACCTTTCTCTCTCCTTCAGAGCTTCGTGAGGAGGTATCAAGGCACCTCAGAGCATTGGATCGGCCTTTCTCGAGAAGATGAGGACCAACCATGGAAATGGGTGAACAATTCCCATTTCTCTCAGCCGTGAGTCTTAGTTTTTCATCGGAAGGTGGTTCCTCAGCCCCAAAAACGTGCATTTCTGAGGCGGATACAGCAGTAGCAATGGGACAACGACGTTTGGGAAGGGCAACGTCCAGAGTCTTCATATTTCCATTTGAGTTGAGAGGTGGAAGCAGTGTGGGAAAATGTTGTTTGTTAGATTTTTTAAAATATGTTTATTTTCTTGCAAAGCTTTGGGTTTCTTATGGCCAACTCTGTCAAAATAGAAATAATTCTACATCAATATAGGCATATGGATGCCCAAAAATGAAGCCCAACGTGATTTTTTTCTCCTTTTCCCTGCTCACCCCATCTAAGGTGGGTTCTTCGTTTCTCCATCCAGATTCTGGATCCACGGAGGTGGCCTCTGTGTCTACATCACCGACGACGGGCTCGGCTCCTCCAGCTGCAGCGCCCGCAGGAGCTGGGTTTGTAATAAAGCTGAGTCACGGAATCCAGGGCAAAACAGGACAAGACGGGCTCAAAACCTTTGTGTTGGCTCCTAATGGGCTGCGGGAAGAGCTCCTCTGACCCAAATATGCGGTTTTGTCCCCCAAAACCAAAGAAAACCTCAAAAAAAACCAAAACAAAACAAAAATACACAGAAAAAGCACTCAGAGAAAAAAAAGAAAAAGCCAATTGCCAAAAATTACTGAATAAAACCCAAAGTTTTAATGTATTTGTGTTTAATGTATGGGTGTATTTGCTGCTTTTCATAGAATCATAGAATGGTTAGAGTTGGAAGGGACCTTAGAGATCATCAAGTTTCAACCCCCCGCCATGGGCAGGGACACCTCCCACCAGACCAGGTTGCTCAAAGCCCCATCCAGCCTGGCCTTGAACCCCTCCAGGGATGGGGCAGCCACAGCTTCTCTGGGCAACGTCTTCCAGTGTCTCACCACCCTCACAGGAAAGAATTTCTTTCTGGTATCTAATCTAAATCTCTTCTCTTCCAATTTAAAACCATTACCCCTCGTCCTGTCACTGCACTTCCTGACAAAGAGTCCCTCCCCAGCTCTCCTGTAGGATCCCTTCAGATATTGGAAGGCTGGTATTGAGGTCTCCCCGGAGCCTTCTCTTCTCCAGGCTGAACAACCCCAGCTCCCTCAGCCTGTCCTTACAGCAGAGGTGCTCCAGCCCTCTGATCAGCCTCGTGGCCCTCCTCTGGACCCGTTCCAACAGATCTATGTCCTTTCTACGTTGAGGACTCCTGAGCTGGACACAGTGCTCCAGGTTGGGTCTCACAAGCGCAGAGTAGAGGGTTAGAATCACCTCGCATGACCTGCAGGCCACACTTCTCTTGATGCAGCCCAGGATGGGGTTGGCTTTCTGGGCTGCCAGTGCACATTGCTGGCTCATGTTGAGCTTCTCATCCAGCAACACCCCCAAGTCCTTCTCCTCAGGGCTGCTCTCCAGCCATTCTCACCCAACCTGGATTTGTGCCTGGGATTGCCCCATCTGAGGTGCAGGACCCTGCACTTGGCTTGGTTGAACTTCATGTGATTTGCACAAGCCCACCTCTCAAGCCTGTCCAGGTCCCACTGGATGGCCCTCCAGCGTGTCAACTGTGCCACCGAGCTTGGTGTTGTCGGCAAACTTGCTGAGGGTGCACTGGATCCCACTGTCCATGTTGGAGACGTGCACCGTCTCCAACAAAGATGTTAAACAGCACTGGTCCCAGTACTGACCCCTGAGGAACACCACTTGTCACTGGCCGCCACTTGGACATGGAGCCATTCTTACTGTCTTTGATGTCCCTGGCTAGATTTAGTTCTGCCTGGGCTTTCACTTCCCTGATCTAGTTCCTGGCCACTCAGACAGTTTCTTTATATTCTGCCCAGTCTACCCGTCCCTGCTTCCACCCTCTATAGGCCTCCTTTTTGGTCCTGAGCTTGTCCAGCAGTTCCTTGTTCATCCACACAGGCCTGCTGGCTATTTTGCCTGACTACTTCTTTTTTGGGCTGCACCTCTTCTGAGATTGGAGGAGGTGATCCTTGAATACCAACCAGCTTTCTTGGGCCCCTCTCCCCTCCAGTTCTTTTTCCCATGCTAACCTCCCAATCAGATCCCTCAAGAGTCCAAAGTCTGCTCTCCTGAAGTCCAGGGTAGCGAGCTTGCTGCACACCCTCCTCGCTGCCCTATGAACCTTGAATTCTACCGTTCCCTGATCGCTGCAGCTGAGGCTACCCTTGAACTTGACATTCCCCACCAGCCCCTCCTTGTTGGTAAGGACAAGGTCCAGCACAGCTCCATTCCTCATTGGGTCCTTGATCATTTGAAGAAGAAAGTTATCATCAGCACATTCCAAGAGTTTCCTGGATTTCTTGTGCTTTGCTGTGTGGTCCTTCCAACAGATATTGGGCTGGTTGAAGTCCCCCATGAGGACCAGGGTGTGCGAGTGAGATGCTGCTTCTATCTGTCTATAGAGGGCCTCATCCTCCCTGTCACCCTGATCTGGTGGTCTGTAGCAGACCCCTACTGTAACATCACCTGCCCCTGTGCTCCCTTTAATCCTGACCCATAAGCTCTCCGTGAGGTCTTCAGCTATCCCCAGGTGGAGCTCCACACACTCCAGCTGGACGTTGACATAGAGGGCAACACCCCCTCCCCATCTGCCCATCCTGTCCTTCCTGAAGAGTCTGTAACCCTCCATTTCAACACTCCAGTCATAAAAGCCATCACACCACGTCTCGGTGATGCCAATAAGATCATAGCCCTGGAGGCGTGCGCACACCTCTAACTCCTCTTGCTTGTTCCCCGTGCTGCGTGCATTTGTGTGGAGGCACTTCAGCTGGGTGCCCAATGGAGCTGACTTACTGGCTGGAATGGCTCCATTTCCTTCATGATGCTCTTCAGGTGGTGTTTTACCTTTGTGGTGTTTTATCTGTGATTCCCAGATTCCATTTGCCTCAGGAGCCTCAAAGACAGGCCTGATGTTATCACCCCCCTCCCCCTTCACATCTAGTTTAATGACCTGTCAAGCAACCCCGAAATCTCTTGGGCCAGAACAGCCTTCCCCCTTTGAGAGAGGCATCTTCCATTTCCTTCTTCCAACAAGCCCGGTGCCACAGAGACCAACCCCTGTAAAAGTACCCAAAGTTATGGTGGTGACACCAGCCACAGAGCCATGTATTGACTGATTTGATCTGTCTGCTCCTCCCAGCATCATTTCCTGCCACTGGAGGGAGTGATGATTCCTTTACTTTAAAGGAATCCTTTATTTAAAGGAATAAATTCCTTTATTTAAAGGAATCCCCAGATTCCTTTACTAATCCTCCCAACTCCCTCAAGTCTCTCTTTATAGCTCTTGAGCTTAAAGTTGCTGTCTCTTCTGCACCTACATGGTGCTCCAGAAACTCCAGGAAGACAGCAGACTTCCCTCTGAGGAGGGTCCCCCAGCATATTGAGCCCTCTGTCCCCCTCAGGAAGGAGTCCCCAACAACTGTAACCTTTTGTTTTTTCTTAGAGGGTGTGGTGGTGACCTGGGGTATGTGCTTTTTTGACTTAGGAGGCATCTGTGTTATAGGGTGCTCCTTACCTACTTCCTCACTGGACTGGCCCTTCTCAACCAGAACCTCCTATCTGCTCCTCAGAGGTACTTCAAAGAACGAGGTGGGTGGCCATGAACCTGCTTCCACTCGCTCTTTTCATTTACACTTTTGCCTTCAGCCTGACCAAGGGTGCCTACAGGGGCTCATGGACCCTTGGTGCTGGGAGATCTGATCAACACCTATAAATGCTTCAAGGGAGGGTGTCAGGAGGATGGGGCCAGTCTTTTTTCAGTGGTGCCCAGGGACAGGACAAGAGGAAAGGGGCACAAACTTCAAGAAGTTCCACCTAAACATGAGGAGGAACTTCTTTCCTGGGATGGTGGCAGAGCCCTGGAAGAGGCTGTCCAGGGAGGTGGTGGAGCCTCCTTCTCTGGAGACATTCAAAACCCCCCTGGACACGTTCCTGTGGGACCTGCTCTGGCAGGGGGTTGGAGAAGATGATCTCCAGAGGTCCCTTCCAACCCCATGTGATTTCCCATCACAATGGTGGACCTGGATCCAGGCCTCCTCGCTGGGCTGTGAGCAAGAAAACCACCCCTATTCCCAGCCCAAACCAGTCCAGTCTTGGGCCCAAGGCTAGGAGAGCAGCCCAGGCTCTGGGAGAAGAGACACAGGCTCCTCCAGGTGGGGACCAGCGTTTATTGTGTGCATCAGAAAAGGTACATACACAGAAGAAATCAGTAACAACTTCAAAATTATGACATTGCTCATCATTACATTCTCCAAAATTAAAAAAAAAAAAAATATCAGAAAACAGCAAGTTGCAAGAAGACCCACAACCACAGCAGGGCTGGGGGGGGGGGGGGGAGGGGATAAAGCTCTCTCTGCCAGCAGCCCCCAGCCCCCTCACCCAGGCCCTCTCTGCCTCCAGCCGCATCCATCCACACGCTGGTCCCTCTGACAGCCATCAGGCGGTGATCCCTGCAGGGACAGACAGTGTCACCCAGGGCCACCTCCCTCTCCCCAACCCTCTGCTCGGGGGGTCTCAGTGCCCCCCTCCCACAGCCCGGGGTTGCTGTAGGTCCCAGAGGGGAGCAGGGGCCGCCCCGTCCATCCCCACACCGTACCTTTGGCCGAGGAGTCAGAGCCCCCGTCCGTGCCTGCGAGAGAGAAACAGCCGTGAGCTGCCAGCCCCGGGCTCGACACAGGCACGGTGCACGTGCCGGGAGCCACGGCCACGCTGGGGCTACCAGGAGAGGAGGATGGAAGCCCCACGGGGAGACACGACCTATTCCGTATGTCTCCACTCCAGGGATAAAGGGAAAACGGGGAGGGGGCAGGAAATGCCAGCAACAGCCAGGAACCAGAGCCACAAGACCCCCCGGCACCGGGCAGGAGCGGGACCTGCCCCCGGTACTCACTTGACGCCACGCCGTAGCCCTTCTTCTTATTCCCTGCAGAGAGAAAGAGGCATCAGCATCCACCGCGCTGCACCGACAGCCTCGGGGGCTCCCCAGAGCACAGCGGCTCGTGCCCACAGCCCCTCCCGGCCCCCCAGGCCCTGCCTTCCCCCCGCACCCCTCTGCCTCACCGGCCCCGAGGCTTTACCTGACTTCTGCTTCCATACGGCCAAGCCACAGATGGCAGCGACAGCCAGGATGGCCACGGCCACCCCCGCCACGATGGCCACCAGGTTGGACTCCGTCTCTGGAGGGAAGAACCACCATGAGCAGGGGAAGGGGAACCACCCCAGCCCTCCCCTCCAAGCCCAAGGCCACCGGGCTCACCCCACGCGTAGACTTCAGCCTCCGGCAGGCTGGCGTGCTCCACGCGGCACCGGTACTTGTCCTTCTCCCCCGGGTTGGCCTCGATGGAGGCCCAGGTGTAGTAGGTGCCGTCGCTGTTGGGCACGGTGTCGCCACGCTCCGTCTCCTGGTCCCTGACCTCCCCGTCCTTCAGCCAGCTGACGCTGATGGGCCGCGGGTAGAAGCCGTAAGCGCGGCAGTGCAAGGTCAGGAATCCGTCGCCCTCCTTCCCCGACACTCGCACCGTGGGGCGCTCTGGGGAGGGGGTGGCAGTGAGGGCCGGCACACGCACCCACGCTGGCCGGTCCCCTCGGTCCCCGGCTCCCCCTCACCTTTCCTCTCCAGCACAGCCC
>QJSC01024352.1:8029-36671 GCA_003697955.1 Calidris pygmaea
CTGGACTCTTTCCAGCAGTTCCCTGTCCCTCTTGAACTGGGGAGCCCAGAACTGGATGCAGGATTCCAGTTGTGGCCTCCCCAGTGCAGAGCAGAGGGGGAGAATGACTTCCCTCGACCTACTGGCCACACTCTTCCCTACGCAGCCCAGGATTCCGTTGGCCTTCCTGGCCACAAGAGCACACTGCTTGCTCGTTGTCATTTTGCTGTCTACCAGGACCCCCAGATCTTTCTCTTTGGAACTTGTCTCCAGCAGGTCCACCCCTAACCTGTATTGGTGCCTGACATTCTTCTTCCCCAGGTGGCCCCTCCATCAGCCCCCGCTCTCCTACACCCCCAGCCTCTCCCGGAGCCCCCGCGACCCACTGGGGATACTGGGATTCTGGTCAAGGAGGGAACAAAGTCAAGGGAAAAAAGGCAAACAGGCAGAATCTCTTTTTCAGAATTCACTCGCAAATGAATTTAATTAGAGCGGTGGCAACTCAGAAAATTAAAAGGTTTCAGTTCCTCTGCTCTGAACCCAACCGGTGAGTCCAGCGCCCAGCGACGGAGCGGCTCCGCTTCCCGGCGGATGGATGCAACCCCCCCCCATCCAGGGAAGAGCGAGCTCTTCACCGGAGACGCTGCTGGGATGCCCCGTGTGAGGACGCCTGCCCTCGGCACCCACCCGCAGCCCATCGCCAGCCCAGGAGCCCACCCACGGCCAGAATTCCCGGTGGGAACGAGACACGGCCGGGGAGGAGCGATGGGAGCTGGAGGGGGTGGCCGCCTGCGCCCGGCANCCCCCCCCATCCAGGGAAGAGCGAGCTCTTCACCGGAGACGCTGCTGGGATGCCCCGTGTGAGGACGCCTGCCCTCGGCACCCACCCGCAGCCCATCGCCAGCCCAGGAGCCCACCCACGGCCAGAATTCCCGGTGGGAACGAGACACGGCCGGGGAGGAGCGATGGGAGCTGGAGGGGGTGGCCGCCTGCGCCCGGCAGGAGGGGTTTCCTTGAAACGCTGCCATCTCCTACTGATTTTGAAAAATGAAAACTTCCCAGGTCTCTGTCACCGCTGCCGTGGGTCCCCATGGGGGACACGGGGTGACCCCACGGAGGCAGCGAGTCCCTCAAACCCCGCAGGAGGCCGGAATGAAGCTCCCACACCCCAGAGGGTTCCACTCGCCCCCCGCTTCCCCCCTTGACACATTCTGAGTTTGGCCTGTTGCTTTGCCAGCAGCATTTGTGTCCTACAGCCAGAAATGCCTTTTTTTAAAAAAAAAAAAAGGATAAAATGGATTTTAAGCATACCTAAATGAACCCAGTGGCTACAGAGGAGTGGGAATTCCCCTTTCCTGTCACAGGAACGAGTCCGACGCGAGGCAGCTCCTCGGTTCCTCCGCAAGCACCTGCCTCAGCTCTGCTTTATGGAGCAGCAGTGAGAGCACCACCAGAGCACCTAAATAATCCCCAAACACAGACCTCCAGAAAAAAGCTGTGATTGAACTTGCAGGTCGTTAATCACCAACACCGGATTTACAGCAGGTTTCCAGACCTTTCCCCACTCCCTGGAGCCAGGAACCGTCCCGAGATGGGATTCACACAATCAGAGGATGGGTTCGGGCTCTCGCCGTGCCCCTCATCGCGTTCCCCAAATCCCACCCTCTGTCCACCCGGGCGGCTCCCCGCTTTCCCTGAATCCTCGGCACCAGCTCAGGGCATTTCCCAGGAATCCCGTTCCCGAGCAGGAATTGCCACCTGCCCGTCTCCCAGAGACAAACCAGCCTCCTCCCCCAGATCCTGCTCCCAGATCTTGAGGTCCCCGTGGGGCCACCCCACGTCACACGCGTGTGTGACCCCCGGCCGGGACGTGCCGCCACCAGGAGCACCCCTCCGTGTCCCGGCTCACACCAAAGCACCATTTCCTTCCCTGAACAAGCACTCCCATGGACTGAGGATGCGGACGCCACAGCCAAGCCAGTTAAACGTTTACTTTCTATTAAAGCATCTAAATGAGAAGATTAAAACCCGTTTTACATTTAACAGCAAGGCAAAGTCAAATCAGCACAGGAGCAGCTTAGCGGGTACTTAGAGCCCGGCCGTTCTGATGCTGAGAGGTAATCAATTTAAGGAGGGAGGGATTTCTTAAAACTACTCAGAAAGGGGAAAAAAAAAAAAAATAAAACACATACATTTGAAAAAATCTTTCAATTATCTCTCCCAAAGAACGCCTCCCAAAGCCCTTCTGCTGCCAAGACTAATAGGCTTCTTCACAGACAGCTCTTGCCCCAGATTTCCCCGTGAAATATTTTCACAGCTTATTAGTCTATTGAGCACGTTGCATGCTTAAGCTCTTTTGTTTATTTTTCATTTGCGACGGCAGGAGGAGAAGATCCTGTAGAACATGGGGGTGCTCTTGGCTCTTTAATGGCAGGGGTTTGAAGCACCAGCAGGCAGAGGTGAGGGAGGTGGCACACAGGACACGCTGCTGGGGGGGGACTCACGCTCTGGTTTTCTAACATCCAGACCCAAAAACCCACCAGCACCACGGCTGGTCCCGCTGAGCCACAACCCCCCCCCGGGAAGTGGGAAGTCCCTCTTTACAAAGCCTAAATCCAGGTCTATTCCAATAACCTGCAGCCAATTTAACACGCGGATGGAGAAAGCGGCTGCGGCCACCAAAGCTGCTGCCGGGCCCCGTCTTTCCACCGTGTTTATTGGGTGAACTTCGTGGTGATCCCGGCAAAGGCTTAGGAGATGAGAATAAAGAGATGGCCAAAAATGCAGGACAACACAAAGCCCTGTCTCTGCCCAACAGTCTCCATCCAAACGCCCCAGATCCAGATCCAGAACCCCTGGGACTCACTCCGAACCCTCCACGGGGTGAAGGGCGATGCACTCTTATTTAATGCTGAGGAGATTTTTAAAAAACCCCTCAATAATACAGCTCTATCAGCTTATCTCGTTGCCATTAAAAGAATCAGAGCCACCATATTCTGCATAACAGAATTAGACTTAATCCCCCCCCCCGTGTTTTAGAGGTCGTCCCAAAGATAAATCTCTATTTCAGTCATAATCCTCACTTTACAAAGTTTATTTAAAAACCCCCTGAAGAGCCCGAGGAGGGGGCCGGGCGGGAGCACGAGGGGCAGAGGTGCCCACAGCACACCCTGGGCCGGGGTTCTCTGTCTTCTTTTAAATGTTCATATTTAATTTCTGGCTGAAGCAGTCCCCAGCCAAAGAAAGCAGCGTGTGGGAAACGCCATTTAACGGGCCTCGTCACATAAAAGTATTTTGGCACAAGTATACGCTATACAAAAGGAATAACCTATTTTATTTAAAATATTTGAAAGAAAAGAAAGTTTTACAGCTAAGAACTAAAGAGAGCTTTCTCCCTTACTTTTCATTTGCCTTTCCGGTCACGCTGAATGAAACAGCCCTGACTTAACAAAGGATTTTAGGACAGAAGTCAGAGGTTCTGCCTGCAACCCCCAGGATTTTGCAGCTTATGTGGATCAAATATTCTATATGCTGATGGGAAAGTAAATGAGTGGCTCCAAGGCTTGTCGGTGGGAAGCCAGGCGAGCCGTGGGCCAGGGACGGGACTCATCCGGAGGGGTCCCGGTACCCGCCGTTAAGTGTCAGCTTCCCCCAGGTCACCACTGGCCACCCCGGCACCGTGCGGCGGGGATGTGGGCAGCGGGGACACGGGCGGGTTGGTGGCACCCCGCATCCCTCCCCCAGGGACGGGGCACGCACCGTCCCTCGCCACAACCCCACGGCTTCGCCTTCCCGAGAATCAGCCTTTCCTCAAAAACTCTGAGCTTCCCGGCAAAATCCGCACATTAAATGCCTTCACAGCACCCTCCTGTGGGGATTCCGCGTCCGTACAGAGACGGGGGCAGCTAGAAATGGGGTGAAGGAAGGGAACCATCCTCCTCCTCCGGCAGGGCCAGGAGCCCCATCGCACCGGGACCCTCCGGCGGGCACATGCCGCCTCCCCGGCTGCTGCGTGGGGGCTGGGGCTACCAGGCGACGCTGATGGCACCGTGGCCACCGGCCAGGCCAGCCCGCAGGGATGGGGACCACGGGGAACATGCTCCGCTGGGCCCGCACCGCCTGAACCCGTCCAGCGTGTTCTCCTGCCTGTCACCGAGTCACAAACCAAGGAGTGACAGGTAATTTAAAAAAGGGGGGAAAAAAAAAATTAAAAATAAAAGGTTAAAGCAAATTTTCCTGTAGTAACAACGGGCAAA
Source organism: Calidris pygmaea (assembly GCA_003697955.1). NCBI lineage: Eukaryota > Metazoa > Chordata > Aves > Charadriiformes > Scolopacidae > Calidris > Calidris pygmaea. The sequence goes on from QJSC01024352.1 coordinate 12,265, forward strand.
TAGAAGTGCCACCCAGACTCCGTCACCGGGGTGTGCGATCGCCACCCAAACCGGGTACGGGAACATTTGAAACCTGCTCTCAAAGCCAGAGGAATCTCCAGCAGAAGTTATTCTGGAATCCTGCTTTAATACTTTTGGTTTCGTGGTGATCCTTACATTTTAATTCAGATACTTGGAAGCACTGTTTTAAGCGACAGCAGTTTTACGCAACGCTTCGCCACCGCGATGAAAACCAGGCAGTTCCCTGATTTCTAGGAGGAGGAAGACTTTAGAGACTTTATAATTATTACATTACTAAACATTTAAGTTAAAAAAAAAAGTCATCTGTTACTTACAGTGTTGGTTTAGGGCACAGTGAGACTGACATACAGAGATCCCACAGATATCATACACTTTCCCTCTTTTTGCAAGAACGCTATAGAATTAGAGTTGAATTAGAGTTGAATAAATCTCAAATCCCAATTATTGATCCTCCTTCAGCTGAGGCAGCAGCTCACCACGCCGCGCCGCACCCCGGTGTGGAGCACACACACACCGATGCACTCGTGCAACAGGAAGGTTTATACGGCATTATTCACTCTCAAAGCATCTCACACCAAATTAATTAATCTTAACAGCTGCTGCTGCTGCGGGAGCTTAAGAGATGGTGCTTCTGTAGGAATGAACCAAGTTTTTTTGCTTCCCAAATCAGTAGGATTTTTGTTTTTTAAAATCTAACGTGAGTATTAGGTGAAGTGCACAGACACACACACACACACAACCATCTGGAATTTTAGCTGCTTTAAAGTGAGGGAAGAGGGATGGTGGGAGGGATGATACTCCCTCATTTCCTTCTTCCTCCCCCCCAACCAGGGCAGTTCTTTCCTTACACTTATTTCTCAGCAATGACTGGTTTCACTTCTCTGGGACCGAGCATTTCTACCCATCACGGGACACACACAGGGATTCCCCAGGAAAAGAGTCCATGAAAAGAGGAGCAGAACTGCGGGAGCTCCAGGGGGGGCAGGTGGGGGAGGACAGATGCCCCCAAGGGGCTGCCTGGCACCAGGGATGGGACAGGGACAAGTGGCACAAACGCCAGCCGTCGCGCTCACCACGGGAAGGCACCCCTATTTGGGGTGGATTTGGTGGATTTTCAGTTATGGTTTTAAAAGTTTTAAACCTAGAAGCCTCGGCAAAAAGCCCTACTCAGAACCATTTGTCTCCCTTAAGTCACCCCCAACCGGAGTAACAACCCCATCAGCTGCGTGAGATGGACTTTTGTGTTGCCAACAACTGAAATATTGGGGGACCTGATCCACCCCCGACTGATTTCAACACACGAGAGTCAATCAGAAACAAGCTGTCAGGGATGAGCATCGAGTTTGGAAAATCCAATTGCAAAACTGCAATTAAAAATTGCCTTTCCATCGCTGGAAAGCCTTTTCGTATTATCCCACCGGCCAATAACTGAACCCTCCTCTTCAAAGTTAAAAATTGACTGCAACCACGGAACTCAGGGAGAAAGCGCTGCCCAGCCTGTCACCTCCAGCTTGTCACCTTCAGCCTGTCACCAACCTCTGGAGCCACTACCGAGCTCTCTGGCTGTTCTGGCCGGTGGCAGGGGGTGGCCAAGGTGAGGGCTGAGACCCAGCCGGGGCACAAGGGAGCTTGTGCAGGACCTGCAGCAAGAACAACCAAGAACACGACTTCTGTTATTGCTGTGCCATGGAATGTGTGTGCAGGGAAGGCTGGTGTTGGGTGGGATCCTCTCCTTATTAATGGGTGTGAGACATTACTCATTAACGCTACCGTCAGGAACTACAGCATCACCCGGGCGGCAGGAGCAGTGGTTTTCTGGATGAGAACTCTCCATTTCTACCTTAAAAATATCAACTCTTCCTCCACTGACCAGCCTTGCTTAGGGGATGGCAGAGCTGTTCCCAGCTACAAAGAAATTGAGTCTTAAATAAATGGAGAAGAGAAAGGCAAATAAAACGTTTGATAATAAAGTCTGGCAAGCTGTAATCTCGTACAGGAGGGAAATGACCTCCCCAGCCGGAAGGACGCCTTTTCCCAACACCAAGGTCAGACCTTCCAGAGGAACCGAGGAACCGAGGCCACGAGGTGGCCCATGGAGTGTTCCCAACCCGACCGGCATCTCCGAGCACCGCTCCCGCTCTGCCGCTTCCGCGCACCCCCAGGAGGAAAAGCAAATGCCAGAGCACAAACCCCCACTGGCAAATGACACGTGGATCCAGCCCCTGAATCCGTAATTCCTTGGCTCTGTCAGCCCTGCCCTGCTCTGGTGGAAGGTCAAGAGATCCACCCGGGAGAAAGGAGCGGAGCTTCCCAGCGGGAATTCACATCCCGGCGCCGCGGCACCTTCCCTGCCGGGTCCCTCGCCAGGAGCGGAGAAAAGGCAAGTTGTGGTGTTTGTTTCACACGTTCCGTCACAACGGGAACATCACCCACATCTAGACTAGGTCCAAGTAATAATCACTGTAATTAGCGCTTCATTCATATAATTACCAGCAGACCCCATAACATTTTACAATGGAGGTAATTACCCACATTTTACAGCTGAGGAAACAGATACAGTGCAGGTGAATAACTTAAAAGAAATCATCAGTGAGTCTGTGGCACAGCCAGAGACTGCAATTATCCTTATTCCCAGCCAAGGCTCTCCCCAATAATCCAGCTGAATTCACTTCTGTCTTGTGGGAAGGAATCCAGAGAAAATAAACACAAACTGGAATTTCCAATGTCTAGAAGAGCTGTAAAAGCAGACAAGCCAAACCTGAAGGAGAAATAAAAACACATTTTTATCACCAAACATTTTCTGGGCCGAGGTCTGCAGCTACGAGTGAAGGACAGAGAGGAGCCCAGCTCTAGCACACGCAGGAAAAGCCAAATGTGGGGTCTCCATCGCTACAGGAGCTCTACGGCCGAAGCAGAGGCACAGGGCTGAGCCAGGGGGGGCCACCCGCCCACCCCCTCAGCCATCACAGACCTTAAGCATTCTGAGAATCTAAAGCGATAGCCGTAATTAAATTATTTAAGGACTTTGCATAACACTAGACACAGAGAGCAGCAAGCAGGTGAGAAGCCTGGAAGGTTGGCCCCAGCCCGAGGAGCAGCCCCAGGGCTCCAGCAGCACCCGGGCTCCCCCGGGAAAAGAGAATCCCCTTCCCTCCCAGCACCCGAGCGATGGGATCCTCGCCCAGGAGCCCCCAGCACCCAAAACCCGTGGGCAGGGGAGGGCTGCCCCTTTGGCGAGTTCACCGCGTGCAGGGGCTGTGCAGAAATCTGTGTTTTCCCAGATACAGACTTTTTTTTGGGGGGGGGGGGGGAAAGAACATCTGTCCTGTCCGTTTTGTTACCCGGCATGTTGGGATGGGGTTTGTTATTAATAGAAAAAAAACCACACTGTTTGCTTGTGTTGACTGATTCATCTGTTTTCCCAAGCAGTCCAGACTGAAGCGAGGCATTTCTCTGCTGCCTATGTATATTTTATTAAATGAACAGCACACGCAGGTGATTGATCCCCAGGGTGTCTATGAGGCTGGATAAAGCAGATTAGGTTAATCCCATCCCAGCCGCACCACCTGAACGGCAAGAACGTGCAACGCTCTAAATCTAAGTAAATGTGCCAAATATTTCATTTCAGCCATTTAGCCTTACGTTAAGGTTAGCATATAAAGGCATCCAGCAGTAGAAACTACGGCATAAATTTCAAAACTAAGACTTGTTTCAGGAGCAGATGTTATCAATATTCTGGCTCTGAATAACAGAAAAAAACCTCGTAAGCAGGAAGAGATCTCTCTACAGAGTATTCTCTTAATATTTAAATAGACAAATGTTCTGCTCTGCCAACGTTTTGCAGCATCGGTGTAGTTCTTTGATTAAGTGTTTGAAGAAAACATGTCTTTTAGTTCCTGCTCAATAAAAAACAAGCTCAGTAAAATGAATTCGGTCCCGTCACCTGTTGCCATAAATCGGACAATTGTTGCTGGTATCCCCGACTGGCACCCAGAAAGGCTGTGGCTTCGGGTTCGGGAACAGGGTGATGCTACTGCCACGTTAACGACAAAGCTTTTCTTACTGAATATTTACTGCTGTTTATACAGGAAACGGGGAACAATTCTTACCCTCCCTCCTTTCCAAGGGCTCTACCTCCTCCTTCCTCGGCAGCTCCAGCAGCCTGGGAGCCCCTGCAACAGCTGAAGGGGCATAATCCGCGTTCGTTACACTCATCTCTGCGAACACCCCGCTGCAGCTAACGAACACTTGGAAAGACGGTGAGAAAGAAACGTCAATCGCCCTTGTGTCACCCCAACGTCCCCTGAGAAAAACCCAACTGCTCAGTGCTGAGTGCTTACCTTGGGAAAAGGAGGCAGGATGGGCAGGACAGAGTATCTCCTGAAACAAGAAATTCTAACCGTCTTTTAACCTCATCTGGTTTTATGTTATTTACTCCAATTCCCAACCCCAGACTTTTTTATCCCATCATTTTTCCCTTGCTATTTGTTCTAGCAGGAGGCAGCCGAGTGGCAGCCCTCTGCGCAGAGGAGGGAGATTCCCTTTGGTTTCCAGATGTCTAAAGAAAGGTTTTTTTAAAAATTGCTTTCCTAGAAAGTCAAGGCATTCACGTCTAACTGCTGCCCATATGAAATAATGCGTTACCGGGAGGAGAAAAACAGTCCTCGAGGAGTTTTCTTGGGCAAAATAAACATTTTTTATTTTTTTTTTTCCCACTGAGTTTTAAAAACCCTGTTCTGAAGACAGGAGAAAAAGCTCGGGATGAATTTGGAGGATCCCACTCCTCCAGCTGCCAGGCAGCGTTACAGCCAGAGCACAAGCCCCATCCCAGTTGCCCCAGACGCCGGAGGGGCAGCCTGGCAGAGCAGAACTGGTGACTGTGGGCACATGGAAACTAGTACAGCTCATACAGGAGAGGAAAAGGGAAAAGCAGAAAACCAGAACCCTTCACACGCTGTCGCAGGTTGGGATGGTCCGTCTGGGCCCCCTTCCCACGGGTCCAGCACCCCGAGGGGACCTGCTCAGTGGAATCTGGGGAATACTGGCATTGCTGCTGGTACCCAACTGGTGACTCTGCAAACGCAACCACGGGCGGCTTCAAACAGAGCTCCCGCTGTCTCAGCGCAGAGATTAGCGCTGGAAATACCACTTTGCCAAGCACGGCTGCTAATTAACAACAGAAGCTGCTTCCTGAAGCGGGCTCTGGTGGTGCTGGGGACGAGGGGAGCCCCAGCACAGGGTCTGCAGCGGGGCCGGGGACCGGCAGCGCCCGGGCGGCACGTGAAGGGCTCGCCGCAATTTTAATCTGGAGCCCTAATGAACGAGATGAAGTTTTATAAGCATCAACAAGGCTCAGAGAAGACCTAAATCCATTTCAGTGCTCATTTAGCAGCTTCATCTGTGTGCAATTAAAACTTCAGCATTAAATGTTAGAGAATAAAATAATGAGACACTTAAAAAATAATCTGTGCTTCAGCGGGCCGTGCTCAGTAGATTTCATAGGATCATTTACAAGATAAAAATAGAATCTGCCCAAAACCGGTCTTATACACCAGCACCCTCTCAATAGAAAAATGGAGAGAAACAGCCACTAAACTCTGGGGGCTCTGCTGTCCCCCCTCCCCACACCCACTGCTGCGTAAAGCACAGCTCCAGGCATTGATAACTTCCCTTTTGGCTTCAATGATAATGTAAAAATAAATGTAAATTGAGTTTCGATTGGGATTTTCATTTTGGTCTAAAGCCTAATCTTTTATTAAAATAGCTATCAGTTTTAAGCTGATGGTTAGGAAAAGTTATCTTCAGGACAGGGAACAAAATTTTAACAATAAAGAATATTTCTTATTCATAAGAGTATCTTAAATGCTCCCATGATTACTTTGGGCTATCAGAACGCGACTGGGGGATGAGGGGGTGGGGAACAGTATGTGTTTTACTGACCAGATGAACTGTAGGGAAATGCAAATTAAAACCAAAGATGTACAGAAATATCAAAATAAATTAGATTAAGTACTGGGAGAACACAGGTCAAAAAAAGTAATGTACCATACAATAAACATACAGACAGTTAAACTTAAAAGAAGCAAAAACCAATGAAAATGACATACTTTATTTTTTTTAACAACTGAAATAATTTTTATTTGAGAAAAGCCAACATTACATATCTTCATAGAAAAAAAAAAATGACATTTGGGGAGGTCACAGAACGCTACAGTTTAAAATGATGAAATGTTACAGCTTGCACACCAAAATTAAAAATGGAATGAAATTAAAAAAATGAAATGGTTACCAAAGTAATGCAGGTCAAGGGATCAAAGGTGAAGGGTCACACATTATTAAAAAGAAATCCAAAAGGGCGTCTGCATCAAGATCTCTGCAAAACAAAGGAGCTTCAGTGAGTACAACCAATACCTTCCGCGGCATCACACCCAAGCGCTCGCATCTCACACTCAGCACTCGCCGCGGCCACCGACCCTCCTCCTGTGGCCACCGTCCGTCCCTCCTCCTGTGGCCAGTCTGTCCCTCCAAATGTGGCCACCATCCGACCCTCCTCCTGTGGCCAGTCTGTCCCTCCACCTGTGGCCACCATCTGACCCTCCTCCTGTGGCCAATCTGTCCCTCCACCTGTGGCCACCATCCGACCCTCCTCCTGTGGCCACCGCCACCCAGCACTGAGCTTCACTCCTATTCCTACCAGCTCTTTTGACTATTTTGGGATTTTTTAAACCTCCCTGTTGAATGACTTCTACAAGTCTTTCCATTTCCATACTGGTACACTGGTTTCCCATTTTCGAAGAACATTTTGAAGAATAAAACCAGCCCAGCTCCGGTGCTGGGACACACAAAGCAGGTGGTCCCAGGTCACCCCCCCCGGGGGACACCTCTGCTTGGGAAGAACACCAGGGGTTGGCAATGCAACTTTTGGATGGTCTGTTTTCAGGGCATGACGTGCTCTGGTCCAAGAGTTTGCTTTATCCATTGGCACCGTGGCGACACAGTAATTACTGACACACGCCGGCTGAACTCCTAGAATCCTAACCTACTGGTTTAGCGCTACAATAAAATACTAATTCCAACGCGGTTACCCAGACAAAGCCTCTCCTCCCGGAATGTCAATTACGCAGAAGCTATAAAAAAAACCTTTGGTACCCATTTCCAAGCAAGATGCAGTCAATTATCTATACGAAATTTATGCAGAGAGCGTAATATTTACATCAGATAACTTTAGGAGAAAGACACCCACCAAGGGCATTACATCCCTTCTCCTTTCAGTGCCTCTCCCCCCAGGCAAGGCTTTGGGAGTCCCTTACCTGGACCCAACCAGCTCCATGCTGCCAGCCAAGAGAATCAAGAATCAAACCCACCCCACAAACCGCGTCCTCCCAAGGCAATGAGGCCACCAAGGGCAGGAAGTCACCAGACTCAAAGCTGAAACGTGGGGCAAGGAGCCCATCTGGGTGTGTTCTCCCAGAAAACGCATCGCGTCTCCCCGCAGGGCTCCAGCCATCCAGGACCCGCCGGGGAGAGCGGGATGGTCTCCATCCCCAACATCCCCCTCGGCAGCAGGGTCTGGCAAACTCCCCTGCTAAAGTTATGGCCACGTTGGAGTTAAAACCAAGTTCTCGCCGTTATTTCCAACATTCGGCAATTCCAATTTCTGTGAACCGAACCCAAACGTCATCTCCCCAGCTGCTGTCCCAGCCCCGTGCCGAGGCTGGACCCCTCCGCCACGACCAACACCAGGGCTCCAGAGACGCCCTCCTTTTGGAGGAAAGCGATTTGGAAACGAAACGAGTCAGAAATAATTGAAGAGCCGAGGCAGAGGCAGTGACTCAGCAGCTGAGGAAGCCCAGGAGGTGGAACCAGGAGTCCTGGCATCAGCAAGACCCCAGACCCCCCCGGAGCTGCTCCAGGGTGGGCGCTGGGGGTGCAAACAGGGTCAGCCCACCCCCCTCCAACACCGACCTGGGCCCCCCCAACCCCCGACTCATCAAAAGATGAGTTTTTTCAAGAATGTGGTACAGGTGGGACGGCAGCTCACCCCCAGAGCCACCACCTCCCCGGCAAACAGCCCCGTTCCCATCCTCCTGTTCATAAACAACCGGCCAATTCCAAAGGAATCATCAACACTAAGATTAAGATATTAGTTTTTCCTCTCCCCTGTCCCAACACACCCCTCCCCTATCCCCCCACTACACTCTGTTCCCCCTGATGCCCCAACGATCACTCCTTTCATAGAAAACAAATTGGCTTCACTCTCACTCCTTTTCCTTAAGTGCTACCCCTGCATAAAATCTTTGCTTTTATTGGCACTAATTTCTCCTTCATATCTAGTTTTTCTTTTTCATCTAAATCCCCTGATTTTTTCCCTCCCAAACGCAACAGCCACCCTTGGAAGCAGCAAACACGAGACCGAGAAGACAGGATTTCAATCACTCGCAAAATGTAATATCCTCAGTTTCCATCCATTTGACAAGTGAACCAATTCATTTGTGTTTATATATGCCAGGCCCTGGCAGAGAGGCACTTAAATTGACTTTGTAAATTGACTTTGTTGTAACATTTTCCTTGTAAAACGGGGTACAAAGTCCAACCAGCGTCACGCAGCAGCGAGTATTTCACTGGGGCTGGGCCAGCCGGAGAGGTGACGGAGCAGGACCTACCCTGCCGCTGGTGTCCCAAGATGGACACCCACACACCCGTCACAGGGATGCCCTCTGCAGATCCCCCCACGTTGGGAGAAGGGCTTCCCTAACTGGTCACTCCAACATTTTATTCCCCCTACACGGGATCCACATTCTCTCTCAGTACTCGAGAGCAGCCGGTACCGTGGAAAAGGGTGAGCCCCGGCAGAGGTTGGGAAAAGCTCATCAGGGTAATTACCCGGAGGAGATAATACTCCACCTTACTTTCCCATGCTCCTAGAGCAATCCATGACACTTTTTTTTTTTTTAAATTGTGTTAAGTATGCACTAGCCAAAGGGTTCAGAGCCTGTGTTCAGGAGGGGATTCAACCCCAGGGAGCCCCTTCCACCCAAAACAGCCACTTCACTGCTGGGGGGGTCCCATCCTGGTACCCACGACCCCCCCCTCTGCTCTGTCCCTGGGTGCAGCACACGAACCAGCACCTCCAGTCCCGTCTGGGGCACGGCCACAGGAGCACTCAAACCGGACCAGTTCCACTCCAAACTAACTGCTAGAAAGTTTCTACATTTGTAAAAGTACTCAGAGGTGTTTTGGCAGGTACTGATGTCAAAAAGGCAGTGAGTTACACGCTATCAGCATGTTATACTTGCTGTGTAATACGCCACAACTAATTATGAAGACTTTTTTTTTTTTTTTTCCTTTAGCTATCATTAAGCGTAAAAAAGTTAATTTAATTCATTCAATCGAATTCACTTGGAAAAAACAAACCAGGAGGGCAGCACATTATCCAAAGCAACACATTTCATCTGTTTGCCATGCTTTACAGGATCCAATCTGGTCCCAGGACTCCAACACATTAACTGCACAGAACTGCAAAATCAGCCATTTTTAAAGACTTATCATTATACAATTACACTGTCGGTCCTGACATTAACAAAAGGGAAGGAAAAAAAAAAAAAAAAGCTAGATTTTCCTAAGAGGAAGAGGAGGAATCTCTTTCTGTCAGAGCCTGCCCAGCACGGCAGGTATCACTGCTTTTATTCAGAACTGCCAGCAACAGTCACCTTCCAATTCTGCTCAATCACGGAGCCCACTCACAACACTCCCTAATTATGTAAACATGACTGAGAAAACTGCAAAAGCAAAGCCAGGAGCAGATTTTCTGCTTTGTACATTAAGCAAAGCGCACAATTTCATTAATTTCACAAAATAAACCCGTAATGAAGTGCTTCTGTTAGAGAGAAATTTCCCTCCCGCTCCCTGCTCAGCCCCGGTCCCAGCCCGGCTGCAGAGCACGGCTCCCATGGCTGGGAGAGCAAGGGACCAGCTGCGGGGGGGGGACACATGCCTCTCCCTCCGATGGCTAGCAGAGTCTAGGGGGGGGCTAGCAGGGACCACCACGGTAATCAACACCGACGGGCTTGGCTTCACAGGTGCTCCGGCTGCTCCAGCACTTGGCAATCCTTCTGCCCTCAACCGGCACTCCCTTACGTTCAGAAAACCTTTAATTAACTTGTCTGAGCACCCCCCCAGCTCAGCACAAACCCAAGGACACCCCCACAGGGAGCAGCGGCCGCAGGAGGAGATGCCACCCGGGAAGGGTGCACCCGGAGGGGCTCCCCCACCGCTCCTCCCGCAGAGGGACACCAGAAGAACCAGGGCAGCAAAAGGGCCTGTCACAGCATCTGCCAACCCCCCGTCACGTGTGGTACCCCCTGATCCCATAATTGTCACCATTAAATGCTGTCACTGCTCTGGAGGGGTGAGGGAGCTGAGGGAGAGGACCCTCCAGCTCTGCAGGAGCTCCAGGGCCACCGAGCTCTCACATGGGCTCGGGGGAACTGTGCGTCACCAAAACACACCTGAGTTACCCTCAGCTCAGCGGAAAGCGTTCAACAAAACACACTGAATAACTTCACAGGTCCCAGGAAACCCTAACAAGCCGCTGCTTTTCCAGAGAGTTTGTCACCCGGATGGGACACGGCAGAGGGGGTGTGTGACCGGGACAGACCCCCACCTCCTCGCTCTGCCCCTGGTGAGGACAAAAGCTGATCCCCTGCTTGAATTCTAACACTTTCAGCTGCTTTGGTAACCGAGGTATGAAGCGGTACAGTAACACAGCCACATGTTACAATCACCTCACCGTCCAGGGCAGCCTTAAAACAAATAAGGTTTTAAAGTTTTCAGATATAAGAGTTAATTCTAAAAGGCACTTAGAAGCATTTTTTAAAGCAGCGGCACATCAGAGGCCAGCGAGCGCGTCACTCCGTCCCCCACGCGGCACCGTCAGGGAACGTCCTCCTGTGCTAAGGAATGCTCAGACAGAGACTTTGGGAATTGCTCCTCTCTGCATCCCACCAGGAACACCCAGGCCTGGAACGTGGAGAGAGCTGCTGCTGGGAAAGGTTGGGTTTCTGCCCCGTCCCCCAAGACAAGCCCCCGCTCCTGGGGGTTTCTACCGTGGAAATTCTGGGCTTCTCCCAACAGAGAACGTGAATACGGGACGCTGTCAGAAACAAAAGCCCCAGGTAGCATTTTACATTTCCCACGTTTAACTTTTTCTTCTTTCTCGTCCTGTGTCATTAAGTGTTTACAAGGATGATTAATGACTGCGGCTGCCAACTCCATTAACGAGAGGCATCTCTGCTCGACGCTGCAATCCCGCTCTTGGCAAGCGCCGGGCGCAGACAAGGTCACCCCGGCACCCTTGAGCCCCGCCAGCCCCCCGACGGCCTGGGCACCCACGGAGAGGGGCCGGGGCCTTTCCTGGGGACAGTGCTCGTGCCTCCAAAGTGATTAGCGGTAACGAGCCGGCGTCCCTGGCCACCTCCCGGCACCGCACCACGGGGACCCTCCGCTCCAGCCGCTCGGGAAACCAAAGCACTACACAAACACTGACCCGCTGCAAAACGAACAGTGACCAACACCAAAAAGCAAGGGACTCCCTCGCACGCTCGGAGCGAGGTGGAATTTTCTGGCAATTACCTGATTTGGCCTAACGTGAGAAATCGCATGAAAATCCCCTTCCGATCCTCCCCCAGAGCCAGAGAAACAAGCACACGCACGCTTTCAGAGGCATCTCAAAAAATGTAAATCTGTAATTAAATCGCTTGGGTAAACTTATGATTTTGTATTTCTGGTGAAAAAAAAAAAAGTGAATTAGAAGGAACACTTCCTTCAGTAGGAAATATAAAACCACTATAAACTTGATTTAAGAGGAGATGACATCTTGATATGGAAATATATTTCCATCAAACATTTCAGTTAAAACTGCATAATCTGACAGAAAGCAAACATCTCGATAACGTGTTCTAAGCATTTTTAAATGCTCCATTTCTCTTGCTGCTCATCGCATTATTTTACTCTAAGTGTAAAGTCAACCACAACCTATTCGGCTCTCAAAGGATATTGTTTCTCCATCCCAATTACCCAGCCCAGAGCTGCCTATGACCATTATCTGGGATCTGCAGATGGAAGCGCTCAGTTATTTGAGGTGTTCCCATGGTGATGCCCTGGGAGGGGAAAGACGGAACCTCCGCTGGTCCCCGACCCCCGTGTTCAGCCCCAGCAGCGTCTCCTTTGGGGGTGACAGGGACTCATCACCAGCCCCAGCCCAGCAAAACGCCCGTGCGCTTCAAGGCCCATGTCTAACTTTCCTTGAAATAACCCCAAACAAGGAGCACAAAAAACAAAGCCTGAGGGGTTTGGAAAGTCACACCTGGGTTAGGAGGGTCAGCTCTGGCTGCCCCTCGGGATGCATCCTGCACTGTACCCTGCACTGCATCCCATCCTGCACCCCATCCCGCACTGCACCCTGCACTGCATCCCATCCTGCACCCCATCCCGCACTGCACCCTGCACCGCATCCCATCCTGCACCCCACATCCCATCCCACACCGCATCCCATCCTGCACCCCACATCCCATCCCACACCGCATCCCATCCTGCACCCCACATCCCATCCCACACCGCATCCTGTGCTGCATCCCACATCCCATCCCACACCGCACCCTGCACTGCATCCCATATCCCATCCTGCACCCCATCCCACATCCCACACCACACCCCATCCTGCATCCCACATCCCACACCACACCCTGCGCTGCACCCAACATCCCAATCCCAAGAGAAGTCTATGGCGAGACCAGGCACCCGAGAGGCAACAGAAGTTGGAGGGAGCACAGCGATGTCTCAGACATATTCAGATCTGTAAGTTACTTTAACATTTTCCCTCTTTCACATCTTTTAATAAGCCTCCTTCTCAGTGAGACGCCGTGCAAGGAGTACCAGCGATTCTGAAATTAACACAAAGATTCTGGAAGTACCACTGTATAAAATACAGCTTTTTCTTCTATATTTTGCAACTCACGCTTCCACCAGCACAGACAGAACACCTGTGTACTCAGATGAAAAAATATATTCCCTTAGGAACGACTCTGAAATGTAGTCCAACATTATTATTCAATTATACCCTAAGAAAAATTCAAGTTTTATAACAGTGAACAAAATTAAACTTGCAGGTTGGGGGTGGGGAGGGAAATAAAATCTGTAAGCTAAGCTCCCTCCTCCCCCGTAATTAACACAAATTTTCCAAGTCTTCATCTAGGCATAAGATCCTGCCTTTTTCTTTTTTTTCTTTTTCTCCTCTGAGCTAACGAGGCCAAAAATCTCAGGCCACAAGAAAAGCTCTTCCTTTTAAATAATGCAAGAGGGAAGCTGGACCGGAGACACCGCGAAGGCCGGGAGCGACAGCCCCAGGAATAACCTGGGACAGAACCAGCTCCTCGTCCCTGTGGCGCGGCAGCCTCGGGGACAGAGTCTGGAGGCAAGGTGGGTACAAACCAGCGTGACAAACCATGCTCCGAAAGACAGAAGTGGGTTGGATCGGGTTTTTTTTTGACATAGCGGCTGATGATTTGTGCTCATTAGCAAACAATCCCTCTGGAATTAAGGTATCAGACAAACCCAGCAGTTCACCGGCAAACACCGTCACAGCCGCTCGCTGTCCCCCCCAAGAAGGAGGGTGATGCTCCCCAATCTTTCTTCTGGCCTAATGCACCCCGTGAGCACCCACGCTCTCCCCTCTGCTGCTTCCTGCTGGCGAGTAACCCCCGTTTCCAGCTGTACGATTAAACTTGGTTTGCCACACTGTACCCCAGCACACCGCCCAGAGCCGGGGTGCGTGGATGCTCACAGGAGGCTCTAGCGACAACAAACACTAGAAAAAAGCGATTAAAACCCAACAAGCTGTTGGCAGTGACAAGGAGGAGCATCGTTCTGCCACAAACCTGGGCAGAGAGCTTTCCTTCTCCGCTGCCTTTGTCAAAACACCATCTTCCAGAACCACTGAAACTGCTCCTACTCCGTGTCCCTTTCCCATTAGTATAAACCAACCCACACTTTCTACAATTTACATTTCAATTCAAATTCAAACCCAAGACACAAACATCTACACAAAAGAGCCAATGCCAGCAACTCCCCGAAAGATTAATTCTGTCACACTAATTAGTATGTCCAAAGTGGATACTTGGCTTTAACTTTCAGACAAATGGAGGGGGGGTGAAGGCCCCCGACTTTGAAAAATAGTGATCCGTATTTCACTGCGCTCAGCAAATACACATGTGAACTGATCCACATTCACTTCTGTGCTCAGCTGGTCACTCGCCGTCACTAAACTCCTGAGCACAGTGTTGTTAACAGGTTTAGATGCTACAAACAAGCGACTAGAGGGACAAGAAGAGTCAGTTTGCCAACAGGCTGATACCAACTGGAGTTTGACAGGAATTTCCCAGAGTCAAATGCTTCTGTTATTAAATGATTCCCATAAAAATGGCAAAGGGACCATAAGACAGTGCTACCGAAAACTAAACCTATCCCGTGGGTGTTGCTGTGTAACCTCCAGCCTCGCTGCCCCAGGGGAGGAAAGATCACAGACCTACTGGGATTGTTCTTCAGCCTCACCCCAGCCCAACAGACACCCCAATTTTAAATACTTCTACTTCACTTCAATGAACCCAGCCACGATGTGTTACCAGGAGACACACAAACCAGCACATTCAGAGTAACTGGATTCCAGTATAAAACGCCCAATTCCTTGTGTCCCCTGTTCTTAACGAGATTTCTCAGGCAGGAGTCAGCTAATTATTTCTCAGGACCCTGTTTGGCTGGAAAGAACATGCACCGGTTGTTTGCTGTGAAGGTCTTTACACACAGTAAGATAACATTTTGTTTAACACAGTACCAAAACACCTACCTAATTTTAAACAACTTTGACACGCGTCAATAAGATCGTACCAGCTGTGACTCCGGGACAAGTGACACGCACACACACGAGCCAGAGACCCCTCCTAGACCAGCAGTCAGCATTCGCCTTCCAGTCTAGTTTATAGCTCACTTGCAACATGTAATAGGACTTTATTGTTTAAAGAACAGGTCCCAGAGCCAGGGCATTCATATTCTGTAACTTACATGGCATTCTCTCAAAAAACATTCCATAGGCATCAAGTAAACTGGTAGATTTAAGAATAAAGAAAGAGATTTAACTACCTCATTAGTGTTCCAGCGGTGCCTCTCTTTCGGTAAACTTGAACATTTTGGTAGACATTCAAGCAGCTTCTTGGGTAAAAAGATTTTTACATGACTGCCATTGCTGTTCCCATGGTCATCTGGAAAGAAGAGAGACACATGATGTACACACGGAGAAGGGGCGGCTCCCACCAGGAGACCCCAGCTATGGCGGGACCTGGAAACCCACCCCCATCCCTTCTCATTGCAAAGACCACCACGGCTTTCTGGTGAAACTGCACCTTTATTTCAGAAATACAAACACAGTTTAATTCCTTGCGGTTGCAAAGTCTGAGAAGAGCTTTGATGGGTTTGTGCACGAGGAGCCCGCGCCGGCTGCTTACCTCCACCTACTTTAGCTTATTATTTCCCTCAGTGACAAATTTTACAAGCAATAGCGACAAAACGTTACAGAGGCTGTGACCACGGCGTTGTGACCTGCCGGGAAAGTCGTAAATGAAGTTCACACTCAACAGGATTTGCAAGTAAATAAGCAGAGAGCCCCGGTACCTGCTATGATTTTGTCAAGCTGCAGCAGAAATGCAACTCAAGGTCTATTAGTTCATTTAAAACTAAAATGCCCAGTGCCCAGTAAAAACAGGTTGCTTTTCTTCCCAGGGACAGCACAGAAAGTGAATGTAGCTCCTCAACATGAGGGAGGTAGAGGAGTGGAAATCTTCCTACGTCGCCATCCCAGGGGCCTCAAAAGCAGGATATGGAAGAATACAAAATGATTCTTTTTTGATGCTAAAAATGTAGAAGCTGAATCAATTCCCCTTAGAAAACAGAAAAACAACAAAAGAGACCCCAAAAATCCTAGAAGTCCAACAACAGCCTGCAGGAGTCCCAGAAGCATCAATGACATCTCTATCACCCCCTACAAACAGCCAACCAGAGTATCCACCAATCCCACCTTCATGGACCAACCAGTCCCTGCGGAGAAGAGAAGGGGGGCAGGACGAGGGAAGGGGGGCAGCAAGGCAGGACCAGACGTCCCAGCTACAGCACAGGAGCTCTCCTGGTTCTCCTTCCCAAACCCCATTCTTCCCTCCCCCCACTGTCCTCAGGCCTGGCGGGACAGGCACTGGGCAGTGTAGGAGAAGTAACACTTATTCATTGGCATTTTTCCCTCCACAATTAATTTATAGTCATTTCCCATTTGGAAGTGGACAGAAAAAGGATATTAACTTTTTCCTTCTGCACATCTGATCATTTTACGTCATTAAACAGACGCCAGCATCACGAGACAACTCCTCTGAGGTGACAGAGGACACAGAAATCCCCCGTGACCCCCAAGCAAACCCCACACCCCGTCCCACAGCCCCTTCAGAAAGCGGGCGAAGAGCACGCACCAGCAGCCAGACATCCCCGCCGTTTCTAAAGCTTGATTATACTCTTGGATGTGTCAAGTTCAACAATATACACGCTGTTAAATCAACTACTCGTGCAAGCCCAGCAGATGAGTTTACAAGATAAGCAGCGATGTGTATGATAATCGTGAGCTGCTCTATAATTTATGAGTCCTGGGCGCTCCCTGAGTTATCGGGAACTCTCCCGTAGGGCTGCGTTAACCCACCCGGCAGGGCTGCAGCCCCCACCTCTGCTCAACGGGGACGCAGACGGGGAGGAAGGTTCTCTCGATTAATTTCTTGCGTGCCGTTCCAGGATTCCTACCTTGCCATCGAGCATCAGAGCATCACTCTGCAGGGTTTGTTGGCCACATCTTTTTCCCAGGCAACGGTTCTCCACGTGTGACCCTCACCTTCGTTATCTGCCCCCGCCTCTGGCCACCCAGAGCTTCCCCAACACGCCTGGGGTGACACTCGGGGCTCTCCACAAAGACACCAACCTGCCTGGGGCCAAGCAGGGAAGGGGGCAGCCCCTTAGTCCCCCCGCCACCCCGGGTATCTTCAGACCCACCACCCCATGTAACTGGTACCACCTAAACATTCCCTACATTTAATTTTATACTGTTTTCATTTCTCATTCTAAATATTGCATTGCACTACATTCAATTCATTAAGGCGGCAGAGTATTTTACAGCACACATTATTGCTTTTATCAGCCAAACTACATCCCCAGTTACATCTCATCAGCTTATTTTCCATGGGCACATTTTAATTGACATTAATTGTATTACTTCCCCTTACCTCCGTATCAGTCAAGTCCTCTATCATTCATTCCATTATTTTGCAGGGCTGGCAGACCTCTAATTATTCAGCTCGTTTTATTAACTTTCTTCCACTGTCATCAATTATCAGTATTATTAATCCAGAAAGTGCCAATGGATAATAGATGCCTTAAAAATGTTTTGGTACCAGTTCTCAGAACTTGCTGACTCGAAACCTCCCAACCCCTGTTTGTTGGCGTCTCATCCCTCCTGTTCTTACAGCCATGGAAGGTCGTTTCCATCAGCCTGTAACGTGACTACATCTCACCGAACGCTTCCCCTCTCCGCGTCCAGCAATGACATCTCCTCCTTCCAAAAAAATCCCCGACACAGAAGCCACCAGCTGCCCCCCCGCCCCGATCCGACGGGCTTTTCCTTGGAGCATCCTCTTGCTGCGGGTCAGAAGGACACCCCGTAATCACCGTGTGGGAAGCGAGTCCTCACCCCAGT
This sequence comes from Calidris pygmaea, assembly GCA_003697955.1. Classification (NCBI taxonomy): domain Eukaryota; kingdom Metazoa; phylum Chordata; class Aves; order Charadriiformes; family Scolopacidae; genus Calidris; species Calidris pygmaea. The sequence continues at coordinate 30,116 of QJSC01024352.1, forward strand.
GACCTCTAGACCAGGTTTGACCTTGGGAAAGGATGAAGCTGGTCAACGAGCTACAAGGACTGGGAACAGGAAAGTGCCCGTCCCCAGACGAGGGACACACACACGTTTCCTCTGAAACTTGCTTCTCCCCGACGGGACCCATTCACCGAGGACCCCCCCATCTCCTGCCGGTCAGAGGGGCAAGAGCCAATGCTGCTCAGCTCCTGCACCCAACTTACAGAGCAACCAGCTCTGCCAGGGGGGACCTTCTACATTTATGTACAACTAACATCTCCTCTCTAGTTAAAAAAAAAACAAACAGGAGCTGCATTTTCACAAAGCTTATTTGATTTCAGTGTGCTAATCCGGGCCAGATCGGTACTTGAACTTTCTTCCTCGCATTATTTTTGCTACGGGTGCGACTTGTGACATTGTGATCTGCAAACCCATCCCGTGTCAATAAAAAGTGCTTTTGCAAGCAAAGCTGCACTTGCACAAGGAGGATTTGCCAGTAAAGCTCTATCGACATGGGGTTTTTTTTAGTGCAAAGCTGGCCACCGCTCAGGAACGCTTCCCGAGGCATGCACAGCCAGCTCCGAGAGCTACAACAAGGAGCTACACACTCACCCACGGCAGCCTGCGCTGGATCGCGCTTATTTCGGTATGAAATATCCAGAATTTGGGTTCCATTAGCCATCTTCACCATTACTTATCAGCAAACCAGAACCTCATGTAAAATTAAGAAAGTACAACTATTATAAAGTTCACGGAAAGTTCCATATTAATTATACCACATAAACCCTTCGTAATTTTATGGGTTTCTTCATGCTCCTTGCACTTTATCCTCCCAAGGGATGCAACATGGGCCATAAAACTTTAAAGCACATGACAGCAAATCACACAGTGAGGCTGTGCTCTACCCCCGCTCTCCAAACAACCCCCCTCCCCTCCTTTTTTTTTTTTTTTCTTACTTTAACTGGTTCTTAAATCTTCTGTGATCCAGGAGTTGAATGTAGATCTGTGGACCATTTAACTACCACAGTTTATCAATATAACGTATAATTGGAGAATACAGAAATGGCCAAATGGGTGTTGATCAACTGCTGATTTGCAGACAGTTCTATACTGGAAATAAGTATAAAGAATAAGCCTATAAAAATCACAAACACAAGTTTTATAAACCCATTATTACGAAGTAATAACTTAGGGTTGGCCATCTTCTTAACGACCTCACCGGAGAGGTAAAAGGTGTTTAAATGTTACAAATAGGTGCTTTCCTATAAAACAGGGAGCTGGAGTCCCACTCATTATTAGCTGCTGAGACGGGCCGGGAGGGCACCACGTGAACCCCGATGCCCCCCGCCAGGCTGAGCACAGCTGAGAGCGGCACCCACAGAACCCAGCAAGAGGGGGCCACCCAAAGGCACCCACTCCTCGCCGTAACGCGGGGGGAGCCCTGTGCCAGCCCCCTGGCAGGGATCACCCACCCTGTGCCAGCCCCTCACAGGGATCACCCACCCTGTGCCTTGAGAGCGCTCAATCCCCAGCGCAGAAGCATCAGCTCCCCCTGTCCTTCCCCTTTAAAAAAGCTACTCTTCCAGTAACTCCCTTTTCTAAAGTTGATACACAAAGACATAGACAAAAATGAAAAGTCAAGATACCCACATTTAGTCAAAATAAAATCTTTTTTTTTTTTTTTTACATATTGGAAATTTCTACATATTGATTTGGCCCTGCCGGGTCCCGGGGTGTGGGTAGGGGTGTGAAGACCCCTCGAAGCCCTACATCCTTCCATCCCCCGAACCTCTGGACACAAACAAAACCGATAAAGTCAGTCTGGCAGAATTCCAAGGCAAAGAATTATCCCCAATCCAAATATCTGAAGGACTGGCGCTATTTCTCATAGTTCAACTTCCTTCCTGGCATTTCCAATCAGTAAACAAGTGGCAATATAAGCAAACCCAACAGCTTTGGGTCTGTTTTCTAGAAATATTTGGACGATTACAGTTGTAAATCTCTTGGCAACAGCAGCAGATTTCTAAATATCAATAGCGGGTGGCTGAGACGAGATAACCAGGTCCAGCTCACGCTGCTGCCGTCCCAGCAAGGCTCCACTGGTGGCCACTGGTCAGGCTGCGGCATTCCTGAGCCCCCACCAGGAAGGACACGGGCAGCCCCAGGGGCAGGGGGGACACACAGGGAAAGGGTAAACATTTGGGCTTTACAAAGGTAAAAAAACATGAAATAGGAGTAAGAGGGATGAGGCACAAACCAGCACATGTGGAGCTGTGGGTGCTGCCTGCAGGGAAACGGGAGGAGCAGAGGAAAAGCAGGAAGGATGGGGAGGAAACGTTAGGAATGGGAGCAGAACCAAGGATGATCAACGAAATAATTTTCCTCTAGTCATTTATTGAATCTGGCCTAGTTTCTTGGAATATCCGCGATAAACACTTTGTTGCTATGACAAGCTCTACAAACCATTCTAAAACTGTAAGAAATACAAATATAGCTAAAACTCTGGTTCTCCCCCCCCCAACAAGGCGCTACTTGGAAGTCACCGTGTCCTTCTCACGGAGCAGAAACTTTCTGGAGGTTTTTTAAACTGAATCCAACTTAAAACACCACGCTGATCTAAAACTGCAAACGGTGCGTTTAAGGGCAGAGTCGAGAGCACAATTCCTCTTAATGACACCCACACGCTGGCTGGGAAGGTCTGCTTTACCCAATTAGCTCTTTATTCCTCGTGCTGCACATTCCTCGTGCTCAGCACTGAGAAAAAACCAGCTCCTCTATTGCCCAGGCTCTTCCCTCTCCCACCGTGGCAGGTGGTTGAAAGCCCCTGCTAACGGTACAAGATGGGAGAATTTGGTCAAATTCAGAAGATGCATGAAAGTAACTATTTTAAAAGCGATCTCCAGGAGTGCTAAGACAGTGCAGTTGCTCCAACTTTTCCCCGCAGCTCGGAAGCGTGCTCACGTGTGACTTCTGCCTCCTGCTCTGAAGTGCAACACGTGCAACTGAGCGATCCCACCAGCGCTCACGGGCACCAACAACTCATTGGTTTCAGACCCGTCATCCACCCCCTTGTCCCTTGGTTTTCACTACAGTTACATCACCAAACTCAACTGCAATCAGACTAAGGAGAGATGCACGTTATTAGTCAAATCCAGCAAAAATACCACCCCACCCCCATTTAAACAGTTTTCAATACTACAAAAGTTCTTGATGCTACAACAAATCTCCCAGAAGTCAGGAAGTGCTGGCTAAGGTCAGGGAAAGCACTTACTCGGAGCCTACGCCCTGGCAGCCACCAGCCAGGGATGTTTTTACTGGGATTTTTTTTTTTTTTTAAACTCTGAAGAGTTTGAGTTTGGAAGCCCACCTGGAAAGCTGACAGGAAAAAAACCAAACTCCCTTGAACCGAAAATGTGACAAGAGCAGGAGAAGGAGACTGGGCTCTCCATTCCCAGGGATAACGGGATGCTCTTGCTCACCTGAATCTGCTCCTCAGTGTGAAGCCACACCATCAGCATCACCCCAGGAAGAGGGTGCTGCACCGCAAAAACCAGGGCTAAGGCAGAGGCCAGCAGCCGCAGGGGTCCCTTACTTTTCAAACCCCACCGGGTTTAAAACAGGGTGAACAGGACCCAGGAAACCACAGGAGGTGAGAACAGGCCACAAAGCGAGGGGCAAAAGGAAAAAGCAGAGTCTCAGGCAGGTGTGGAGGGGCAGGACGCTGCTGGAAGCGCTGCATTTTAATTACCCGGCACGGTATTCACAACACACACCACCAGCCTCATTTCGCACCATGGATAGGTTTGGGTTTGGTTTTTCCTTTCCCCTGCAGATATCTTTGGTTTATTGAGGCAGAGACAGAAGGGACACTAAAAAAGGAAGGTCACATTCCAGCTCCCGCTTTCTGAAGGCTGCCTGCGCAGGACTTGCCCCTTCTGCTGATGACACACACCTTTCCAAGCAGGTCTTTAAAAGACCACACGATTGAGAACCACCACTTAAAAACATTAGTAAAGTTAGCACCAAGTCTTGAAAGATTAAATTTTAAAAACATTTGTTTTAACCTTACTTGTACATAATCCTTCCACTGCCTCCCGACACATGAAATGAAATCTAAGTTCCAACATCTGTAGGGAACCTTCCTACAGACGCGGCTTTAAAAACCCACACAAATAAATCAAAAACCCTTTGAGCCAAAGTGTTTGGGAAAATCATTAACAACAAGAGAGGTGGAATTGGATTAAAAAACTAGAGCTTTAAACAAGCCCCATGCCTTACATCAGGAGTCTTGCATGTAAAACAGTGACAACACCAAAAAGAATCAAGGAAATTGACCTCACACACATGTGTAGCTCAGAAAAAAGCAAATCAGTCCCCTCTCTGAAAGTGTCCTGCTGGCTCCCAGCCCTCTGCGGGGCTTAGAGATGTCAGTGAAAGCAGGAGAACAGAAATTTTGGTAAATTCCCAACTGCTGAAATTCAGCAAAAATTTGGGTGTCGAGCCCTGTCTCTCCACCGTGACCCTCCCGTTGTGCCGAGAGGGACAGCAGGACGGAGCGCGCAGCACAAACCCCAGCCCATCTCGCTGGCAATAAGCTCAGGTTTGTTTAAGTAATAAAACGTTATGCAACGCTTCCGCAGAGGGGAGTAAATATTTGCCGTTTAACAACCAAATCAAGAATGTTTTGTTTTCCAAAGGTGTGTTGCCCAAACAGCCGCTCAGCGTTCAATAACATCCCAACCTCTGACTTCCTTCCTCCCCGGGCACTATCGTGACAAACCCACAAGAGCTGCCAGAATCCCCAGCTCACGGGCAGACGTTCCACCTCCCCTCTCCCTCCCCGGCCCTGCTGCAGTCACGGGCAGAAAATTCAACAGCTCGCTGTGCCCCAGCTCAGCAGGGAACACGGCCGGCTCCTGAGGACCATTTACATCCCCGGGCACCGCTCTCTAGAGCCATGGGCATCAGATACCTGCCTGTGAGAACACACAGGAACACAAGTAAGGGCTCTCTGTGTTCATTTTTTCTATTTGGAACTTCTTAAAAAACTTTTTTTTTTTTTTTTTTTTTAATTTAAAGAAGACCCTCCTGACCCAATCAAGCTGGCAGCCCATCACAGCTGCCACGGTGGCACCGCCAAGGGGCCGAGTTCCCACTTCTCAGACACACAAAACGTGGCACAACCTGCGAGAGCCACAAACCCTCTGCCGCAGGGAGGGTAAGAGCCGCTCGGTCACCGAGCCCAGCTTCACCCTGCCTCGGGAAACCAGAAAAAAGGGAACTCACCCAAGTTTTCCAGGATGTGGAAGTCTCTCCTGCAGCCGGGGAGCCTCATTTCAACCCCCACCTGCAGCTGAGGGGCTTCTGCCGAGAGCCGGGCACCAGCAGCCCCCGCCGAAGCCCAACTGGGGAGCTCCCAGCCCAGGCGGGTCCACGGAGCTGCTCGTTGCTGCTCACGGGGCTCGTTCCTCCCGCGCCACGTTGGGCGGATGGAGCAGATTTGCCCCCCAATAACAGCAGGGCTTCTCCAGGCAACTCACTGCTGGCTGCCATTGAACTTTCTTCCTTAAATATTAAAGGAACAAAACCCTAAAGTCACTTGCGTTCTCCAGCATCTGTACTACTGGCGAAACACTTGCCTTGAATCGCGCCTTAAAACGATTCCCATTTAAGTTTCTGACAGGCGGAGTTTAAGTTTAAGGAATGAATGGTTTATATCTTGCCTCCTTGAAAATATACCCCAGAAGTAGGTCAGCACGGGGAGCTGCTCTGCGCTTACTACGAGGACAACACGGGCGCCGAGCCGAGGACGCTCCGCTCCCACCGTGGTGCTGCCGGCCCCGGGCACGGGACGGGGCAGGGACACATGCCTGGTGACACGCGGGGCACGTTCCGAGCCCGGGCACGGAGGCCACTGCTCCACAGCTCCTGTGTGGCACCACAACACTGAAGCCATCGCTGCCACGGACCCATCGTCCCAGCAAGAACACACCTCAACGGCCCAAAAATACCAGCTCCCCATATGGAACATGACCAAAGCTGCATGAAATAACAAGCAGAAAGGCCAAATGACCCCCCCCAAGTCAAGGAGCCCTGACCCCCACGGCCCCATAATGCCATGACCTCAGAGGAACGACCACACCGAAACCTCTGCTTTATGTAGAGAAAACGTCATCCAACGTCAACACGGGGAGCCCGGAAAGGGAATCATTCCCGGTGACAATACTTCCACCCACTAAAGAACCAAAACTCCACAGTTTGAGCTACAAGTCCAAAGAGACACTAATTGTCCTCTTCCACCCCCCTCATCCCGCTGGCGTTTCACTGCTCCGGGGGAGTTTATCGTTTACTCCAATGTGAACGAGCGAAGAATGAAGCCCGGTGTCTTCCAGAGCACAGGGAAGATGGAACTAATGAATTTGGGAGCATCAAAGAGATTAATAAAAGATGAAGCTGACAACACTTGTAATCACCACTACTACTTAAAATTGGTATTTTTGCAGAGCGCTCAGCATTCCTGATGCTGGACAAGGTGCAGGCAAACAGCAAACCAAAGGGGGCC
>QJSC01024352.1:38033-78118 GCA_003697955.1 Calidris pygmaea
GGGGGGGGGGCCGCGCGGGAGGCCCGGCGCGCCGACAGCCCCGGCGGTGGCGGCGGGCGGGCCCGGCGGCGCGGGGCGGGGGTCGGCCCGGCCGCGTTCTCACCTTCCGGCTTGTTTTCGGCAGCCATTTCCCCTCCGCGCGCCACATCCTCCTCCGCCTCCTCGCGACCGGGACCCAGGCGCGCGCCGCCTCCTCCCGCTGCCGCCGCCGCCGCCGCCGGGCCGGCCACCCCGCGCGCACGGCGCACACCCCGCGCCGCCCATTGGGGGAGCCGCCGCACTGACACCCGCCGTGGCCAATCGCGGCTGGCGGGGGGCGGGCGCCCGGAGGGGATGGGCGCGACGGACAGCGCTCTCCGCCAATGGGAGCGCGGCACCGCTTCAGTGACACCCGCCGCAGCCACTCAGCGGCGGCGCCGGGAAGACGAGGAGGGCGGGACGAGGCGCTTGACCGACGGCCGCAGCGGCCACTCGGGAAGCGGCGCCGCTTTACTGACGGCCGCCAGAGCCAACCGCGCGGCGGAGGAAGCGGGACGCTCCGATTGACGCACGAAGCCGCCGGCGCCGGCAGCCAACGAGCAGCGCCCTCCGCCAGAGTGACGGCGCGCTGGACCAATGGGACGCCCGAGCCGGGCGGCCGCCGGCGCCCCCGCCCCTCGCCCTGTCCATTGGCTGCGGGCGGCCCCGCCGGGCGCACGCCCCCTCCGCGCCCTGTAACCCTAAACAAAGCCGCCGATTGGCGCGGCGGGCGGCCCGCCCCGCCCCTCCCGCCCGGCGGGGGCAGCCCCGCGGCCCGGCCCCCCCGCTCCCCCGCCGGTACCCGGGGCAGCGGCACCGGTACTGCCCGGCCGCCCCTTCCGCGGCGCAGCGGGAGCCGCCGGGCCCCGTGCCGGCAGCGGGGGGCTCCGGCCGCGCCGGTCCGTCCCGACAAGAGAGAACGCGCCGCCGGTGCCCGCCGGGAGGGCGGCGACAACGGGGATGGAGAGCCCCCCCCCCCGACCGGCGGAGCGCCCACGGGACCCCGCGTTTGCGGGGAAAGGCGGTGTTTTCTCGAGGGAGGAAACAAAACCTCCGCCGAGTCCCGGGAAGCGCTTTCCCCAGGCGGGGTCTGGGACCCGGCCATCGCCCCGTCCCCCGGGACCGCCCCTGCGGGGCCCCGCGCATCTGCTCAGGGCCGGGCCGGGCCCCCCCGGCCCCGCAGAGCCCGACCGACCCCTCGAGCACCGGTCCCGGGGCTGAGCCGGGGATCCCCGCCGTGTCCCGCACTGCGGAGGGGGGAGCTCCGCGGGCCCGTCCCCCCGGGGCGGTGCGGGACGGGGCAGGCGGTGCGGGGGGCAGAGGAGGGTCCGAGCTCTCCGCAGAGCCCGGGGGTGCCCCGGCCCGGGAGACGGGGGGTGCCCGAGGGAGCCCCGAGCCCACCGGGAGGCTGGGAGCGAGCAGGAGCCGGTGGCCGTGCCGCCCCCCGCACGGGCGCTGGAGCCTCGGCTGGAAAGTCCCCCAAGGAAATCGCTTTGTCCTTTTAAACGTGGACATCGCCTGGGAAGCGACAGAGCCCTTCCCGGGCCGAGGTTCCTCCCCATCTCCCGCAAACCCCAACGTCCCGGCACTTCTGTCCCCTCCAGCAGAGCCCCGGACCCCGTGCGGTGCCCGCACAAGGCAAACGGAGATGGAAACGGCCGTTTCCTTTGATGCGTGTGACTAAACACCCCCAAAAAGGGATATTTTCCCTTAGATCCTCACGAGAGGGAACTTGTTTAAGAAGACCTGTTGGTGCTCTGGCTCTGCTAAGCGCCGGAGCCATCCCCGAGCTAAGACCAAAGAGGAGCACGAGTGATGGGTCTCTTCTAAGACGGAAGAAAGGAAAATTCCTTTTTCCTATTTTCAGCGGCTGCTAATCTCCTGGAGCGTGAAAGGCACATTGAAGAAGAGGCTCCGGAATGACAGGCTCACTCCCGACGGTCACAAAGCTAATCTAGTATTTTCTGTCCTATAAATACACACAAATATTAACGCAGCTACAGGATCTGCTACGATAATTGTTTCCTTCAGCTGTTCAAGATACGCTGGAAACTTTTCTAGTTGCCAGGCTGGCAAAGAGCTGTCATTTTCCCGATGAGTTCCAAGGAATTTATGTCTCTTCTTGGATATTCTTCCCAGATGATCCGTACACTTTGCAGAGACAGGAGGCAGCCCTACAGCTGGAGCTCCTCACTGTTTGTATTATGGCATTAAAAAAAAAAAAGAATTCTAGATTATAATAGGTATCCCTGGGCTGTTAAGAGAGGGAAGACAACTTCCCAGTGCAAGTATAAGACATTTAGGTGACATCTCACTCAACACGGAGAGCCAGCCCGCCTGGAGCCCCTGGGAGCCCCAGTGGCCCCTATGGACAGACCTGCCCTGCCATCGCTTCTGCAGCAGGAGGTGGCCCCAGGACCAGCCCAGAGCATGGCCCGCAGTGCCCCGAGAATGCCAGCCCCCCCCAGGACTGCCAGCCCCCCCGCTGCCTCTGCCCTGAACTCATCTCCTGCCACCTCGCTCTCCTGCGAGATTAACCTCGGGCTGGGATTCAGAAGGGCTCCAGCTTCCACGTGGACATTCAGGGAAGGCTACGCAAGGAAAAGGAGGAGAGAAACGGTGGAGCTAAAGCATCTCCTCCGAGTTCGGAGGATCTCACTCTGCTGCCAAAGGATGCCGGAGAGCTGCGTGGGGCTGGTTCTGCAGAGACCGGTGCTCGTGGCCGAAACGCAGGGGGCAACTGTGGCCACAAACAGTCTGTCCCAGCACAAACGTTTATTTTGGTCCCAGCCCTCACTGCATTGTTCCCTTCCGTACTCCTGAGAACAAATCACCATAAGGTGCTCCACATGGGGTTAGACCTTGAGATCACCCAGAAACATCATGAAATGCAAAATCAGCTACATGTGTACACCAGAGCGTCCATCGCTTCTCTCCAAAGCTCAAGTAGTTCCTTCTGTGCCTCTCTGGCTCATTAGAGTAATGAGGTCTGTGTGGTCTGATTGACAAGGTTGTTCAGGACACCAGCTGCCTCCTCCCAGCCGTGACAGGCCGGGGAAGGAGGACCAGCTCCGCTTCCAGGGCACACACAACCTGCCTGGCCCCACAGCAGCGCCCAGCCGGATCTGCCCAGCACCTTCGGAGCACTCCCTGCCCTTCCAGAGCATTCCCGGTCCGCAAAGACCATTTTCTAAGGGGCTATCAAAGTACTGCAGAACTCTGCTACATGCAGCTAATGATCTTAGTCTCTACCTCAACATAAGCTTTTCTACCAGGAGAAAAAAACCTGAATAAACTGACTCTCACACACCTGAAATAATTTTAACAGTAGCGCATAGGTTATTACAGCAACGTGATCTATGTAATATTACAGATGCTATTTGAACATGGATTTCCCATCAAACATGCCAGCAAAGTCCCAAATATTTTAATTTAATTCCTTGTGCGGTAAAACGATAAGAAAGAAGCCATTCGAATTGAAGTGCTGCTGGTATCTTTCAAGTTTCCCAGCTCCCCACTGTTTAAAAATCAGAGGTTTAATCGCTATTAAGGCACAGAGGTACCGAACCGCAAAAGATTCCGTGCCTGTAGGGAACAGGATAAACTGCCTCGGTCGTACCTTTCCAGGGGCACAAACACGGAGCCACCTCCAGCTGATAAGCGCCAAGGAAGGAGACGTGCCAGGCTTTTTTTGCAGCCCGAATCATGAATAATTTTTAACAACGCACTGATAAAAGCTGCTGCTACTCTGTTATACGGTGTTTGGGTTTTGTTGTTAAGAGGCAGGTGAAATATTAAGTTCTTTAAAAAAAATTTAAAAAATCTTTGTTGTCATTCAATGGCAGATGTGGGCCTGGCTTGGCTAATTGGGTTAATGTGATGATTTGGCACGCTCAGTTATATGCAGAAGTAAAGCTGTAAAGAATACATTCAAATATCCTGTTATGGATATTCAGCAAATTATACATCCACCGTTGCTATGGCAAGCATCAAAAAGCAAAACAATTCAGACAGTTTTAATAGCTGTAATGACAATGCTGGAACCCCATTTCTTTTGAATTGTTTGCACAAAGTTACTCCATGATTTAGAAGGAAGGAATGCCAAGTGTTTTTACAAAAGTACTCTTTAAAGTGTGAAGAGAGATGCTTAAAAAAAAAACCCTCCCAATGACAGAAATGAAATGGTTTTGCCCTTTCCTCTCTCCACTTACAGAATAAACCCACAGCTCAGCCAAGTCAACGTGCAGGTAGAAATCCACTGTTACTTCCCAATACGGTGCTGCCCTTGGGAAGTGTAACTCCTGGTTCCCAAGTTCATTGAAACCAGACAAATGCCCCCAAACATGCCTTTCTTCAGAATGGTTCTCCAGAGAAGCATATTCTGTTTGGGGCAGTGCCATCCAAATAAATAACTTGCCCAAAATGCCATGTGGAAGTTGAAGAACGTACGTTACCAGGAACTAAAGACACTGGTTACTCTGGGAATGGAGGAAACTGCATCTGCCCTGGCTGGAGGCTAAACTCGGTCATCTTCCACATTCTGGGATGTGGGGTGGATACTTTCTTCTCCCCATTCCTTCTGTAGTTCTGAGCCCATTTATTTCCCTTAGAAATATAAACACTACATTTAAATAATCTCCAGTACAACTCTGTGGGCTCCAGAGAATTTACACCAAACTAAACTGAAGCGTAACTCCAGAGCCTAAACCATTTCAACAGACCCTGGAGGAAAGATGGTTTTGCTGCGCAAAGCCTGGTGAAGTTTTTGTAGCTATTTGAGCCAGTAGCCTCAACACGAAACGCAGTATTTACCTGTTTAACCAAGAACAAGGGCAGAAATGTTTTATTCCCCTACACTGGCACCGACCCCAGAAGGGAAACAAGCAGCCGCCTGGTGGGGGGCAAAGATGGAGCCTGATTTGTTCTGGTTAAACGTCCAACAGCTCCAGAACTGACTTAATGTGGGTGCCAACCTCCTGCCTTTGGCTGCGGCCAGCGGTGCCAGGGAGAAGGCTGCGATGCCACGCTGCGGCACCCTGCCTCTGCCACAGCCCTGCTGCTCTCCCTCCACCCTCCTTAGTCCTTCTCTTCCCTGAGAACTGCCCGGGTTCTGTCTCCACTTTGGTTCCTGCTCCAAGCACCCTGGTGGCACTAAAAAAATAGCAATTAGTTTGCTCTAATATACACCCATAAGCCAGTTAGAGGAGAAAAATCTGAAATATGAGGTAAATTAAAGCTTCCAACTAAGGGGATTTACCAGTAAGTCACCATAAAACTCAGATAATTTATTTTTTCAATTCTGCAGCAACTTTCTCCAATTTGTTTGGATTAGCTATTAGAAATTATGTCTCAAAAATTAAAGAAAATGTCTATTGACCATTATATCAAACTCTAAATTTAGCCAGAAAAAAAGAATAATTAGGCTGTGATTTATTCTGGTAGTCAACTTACATTAACAATTTTTTCTCCCCGTTTATGTAATTCTGGCAAAATCAAATAATATATACAACGCTCATAAATGCTGGGCTAGATTTAGTAAAGACAATTTCCTACAGTATATTCAGGACATTCCTCTTTGCTTTCTGTTACAATAAGACAATCAAGTTAGTTAGTTTAAGGAGGTAATACGATTGTCATCCATGGTAGCCTCATAATTTTACTGCAGTTTTCAATAAGGTACATGGAAGGATTTCTTTTTTTTTTTTTTTTTTTTTTTTTGTAAGCTGCCATCACCCTGTAACAAGCCCCACAGCCTGGCTGCTGCTCTCTGGGAGTGTTTCCCCCCCAAATCCCAACCCTCAAGGCAAGGCTGCCCTCATTACCTGGGAAGCAAGGACAAAGTGTGCATCCTGCCTTGAGCAGTAAGGCTGCCCAGTGCTGGTCCCCCCCGGCTCCGTCGGGGCAGTGGGTGACAGTCCCCAGCTCGGTCCAGGAAACTGGACAGGCTGCTACTGGACAAAGGTGGCAGCGCCCGCTCGCTGCACCCCAGCCCACAGCGGGCGCAGAAACCCATGGAGTAACCATTATTAACCAGTATTACTTGAGGAAAAAGCCATTTTCCATCATTCTTATTTTCCCCTCAACACGTACAAGCCAGCAATCTTCAGGTTAGTTGGTATCACGTCTCCAGCCATAGCTGAAGCAAATAATAACGGGAAAGTACGTTTAAGTCCAAGATCCCTAAAGGTATGCTCCTAAATTTCTGTTCCTACTTTTAAACAGATAGCTTTTCCAGGATACTTAACTCCTCTGCAATTGGACTGCTGTCTGTATTAGCTGAATAAATACAGATCTAGGAGCCAAACTTTAGTCACCAAGGTAGGAAAATGTCAGCCTCAGGCAGTGAGAAGGGAGGAATGAGTAATGGAAGAGTACCACGGAAGAACAAAAGGAGAAGGAAGGAAGAGAAATTGATGACGGTAAGAGAGGCAGGAGGAGTTCAAAGCCAGGCTGATTCAGGAACGAGAAGCCAGAGGCAAAGTCAAATTTAACTGAGTCAGCCTGTTCCCAAGGAGCTTCTGGTGACAGCACCAGCCAGGCCCTGCCCTCTGCCCCACGCCTGGCTGGAGCTACAACCGAGTCCTCATTCACACACTCCCGTCAGCTATTCCGGGTACCTGTGACGCACAACGTCATTAACAAACAACAGAGCACTCACGCTTTCAATTAAAAACCATTATTGTTGAAATCATTATGGCAAATCTTTAAAGGACTCCACCACGACTGGGTTCTGCCGTGCTATAAATTCACAATGAGAAGGAACTTCCCTGACTTTTTTTCATCATTACTTATGAATAGATAAAGCAAATGGGAATACAATTCCAGTATCACAACCCAGAATCAACGGGGACTTGCCGACTGGCACCAGGGCACTGCAGCTGCTCAACTTAGCTCTTGGGTGCCCGACTGACGCCTTCTTTACACAAACCCCTTCTTGGTCATCAAGGACACGCAGTACTTCCTACAAACAAAAATGATTGTTTTAATATTTCCTCATTAGTTATAGCTATACAGCAGAGCTTGCTTCCTAGATTTGCCTAAACCTTGCCTAACTATTAAAACAATTCTTTCCCATATGACCCACGAGAGTTGAACAGAGCAAGCCATACACACAAACAGTATGCGCAGAAAATGTGCAGAAATAGCGAGTTGTTACTAGATGATTTTATTTGTGAGTTCTTGACTTCTGCCTGAACTTCCTCCCCTGAAGAACTGGCAGGGTAATACCTTTTTTTTCCTGAAGCAGTGTAAATCAGTTCCTACACCCTCAGTAGCAGAGCGAAAATTAAGATGTAAAGGAGTAAAGAATGCAGAAGAACCCTATTATTCAACAACAATACAATTTGCTGCTGATCTGCAGTTGCTAAGACGGGCACATCAATTATTTATAGAACCCAGAGTGTTAAATATGAAGTATTTCAGCCTGGGACAGTATGAAGGTAAAACCAGGAACGTGATCCTGTCAGAACTGCAGAATTGTAGGCAAGGACAGAATATCCCTACACAGATTACCCTTTTTATTGAACCATAAATTGAAAAAGGTCCTTACGAAGTGTCACTGTCGGTGTTAAGTGATACGCATTCTCTTTTTTTGACAGCTTCAGTCTATATTTAACGTTTATCTAAAGTGCTATTTCTGCCAGGGAAACAATTCACAGTATCTTGGAAAAGCACAAGTTAGCATAACCTCATCTGAATATTTACATGAAGTCCACGACCTTCTCTCTGTCCCTGCTTACTGCTACCAACAGCCCGTCACACTCACTCCAGAACGTGCTCCAAACCACCAGGGCTCTGCCATTCTCCTGGTGCTGCAAAGACCTCACCACACGACGCCGAGACTACATCACTGCCCTGGACCTCCAACTCACCGGAGTAAGCCCAGAATGACGCTGAAAGTAACATCTACTCACTCCTCAGAGTGGGAGACACATTCAGAACTAGCAAGAATTCTGCATAAAATTACTTCTCTTTACCTGGTAAGAGAACTATTAATATTGGAATTAGCTTTTATACTTGCAATGATGTCTTTCAGCTTCCATCTCCGATTAAACACTAAAACCTGTGACCTAGTGTGGCACAATGTCAATTTTTACACCACCTCTTCCTGCTTCAAAAAAAAATTAAGTAAATTTATAACAATATTAAATCTGTAAGTTAATTTTTCTCTAGGATCACCAATTGATCGAAATCAACCAGAAGTATAAAGTAAACAGATCTTAGTTGCAGAAAATAGTATGGGCACAATGGCAGTGGGCAGTCACCTGGATAATGAGCCCGAAGAGCACATTTCAGAGAGGGATTGGCAAGCTCTGCTGATGAACTGCAGCGACCAGGAGCGGAACACAAGGACTGCACAAACTTCTGGTGGATTTGGCATTGAGCCCTTATAGTTAAGGTTAAAGTCCAGCTCCCTTCCTCCCACGGGAATCGCTCACTCTCATTAAGGGAGGTGCCGAAACCCTCAGGTTTTCATGCCACACAAATGTGTGCTTTACACCTCCCACATCGAGATTTCAACCTCTCACATCTGAAAACTTTAAATTCACTATCATCAGTCACCTGAGTGGATACCCAGGAAAAATAAGCACTGACTCTACAAAAGCCATTGTTTACTAAACTATTATAAACAACTCGTTAGCCACACTAATCCCATACAGTGAGTGGCACATTAGTGGCAGGTATCCACCATCTACTACAGGAAAAGCTACACTGTCTGTCTCTAAATATAGCTCATTTATTTTATGCTAGTCAGTTGCCAGCTTTTATTCAAAAAGGGTGAATTTTTACTTGAGCACGGTTGGGAGCAGACAAATCACGTGGCAGATATTAATATACTCATCGTAACTTCCACAGAATCCAAGTTCCAACTTACATTCTCAGTAGTGACACTGAACATCTATCTGCACAAAAGGTGCTGGTATGGTTCATAGCAAGTACCAGGTACAACACCCAAAATCACAGAGAAATGCTGTCCGTGGCTCATCTGAGGAACTAACCTGTACTGGTCAAAAATGTCCCCAGTTTCTTGGGGGAAAAGAACCAAAGCAAAGCAAAACAAACCCCACAAACAAAAGCAGAAAGCTGAGGAGCCCCACCTTCCAGTAACAAGAGCTGTAGTACCAGCCACTGATACACAACGTGGTATCACTCAAATGCATGGATGGGTCCATGAAATATTCTATGCCGAATGAAATATTTCAAAGATGGAGAAAGTCTAACGGCATCTCCTCCAGCTGCCTCGCCTCTGACATTGAGGGTGAGATCTTCAAATACAATGACTAAAAAATGTTGTCTGACAAACCACTTACAGATAAGGAATAATACTGAACCCTAAGATCAAAGCACACAAGCGAGTGATTCACGTTCCCTTCTCGAGTGCTTCAAGACAGGCTGAACACGAACACACTATTAGGGGTTTGGAAAAGCTCCACCTGCGTTTGAGCGAGAGAATTTGCATCGAGTGGTGAGATGAGGCCACAATACCCCAAACGATGGGGTGCGACTCTCTCAGATCAGCGTCCCCCCTTCCCAGCACCAGAGCTTTGTCAGACCGTGTCCCCCGAGTGACTAACGGACACTACCTCCCACTGCTGCCACCTCCCACCGACCCAAAGCCGAAGCAGGAGAGCCAGCAAAACAGAATACCTATTTCCCAGTGCTCTCCTGCAACGGAAAGCCCAAATGCCGACAAGACTGAGCGGAAAACCCCCAAAATCCCCAAGCTAGTCTAGTAGGGAACTGCCTGTCCTCGGGGTCACACAAAATACCCCGTGCTGGAAGAAAGAAGAAACAGCAAGGAGTTGGCAACGCGCAAAGCACAACGCCTGCAGAAGTGATTATACTGATGCCAAATCTGGTGCTATCTGAGCTTTCCAGCCACCGCTGAGCTGACAGCACGTGCCGTGATGCCGGAGCTGGCAGAGGCCATCCTGAGCACAGCTAGTGGCCACGGGCCACCTTAAAGGAGTAGCACCACGCATCCTCCTTCCGCTAACCTTCAGTGGCAGGAATAGTAAAGTAACACATTTATAGTGCTTCTCTGTCGAAAGCGCAGTAAATACCAAAAACCAGCTCCCCGTTTGGCCCAGCTGGCCGTGATGCCAGGAGCAGGGTGCTTGGGCCACCACTGACACGCGTTGGCCAGGCTCCAGGGCCCCAACAGCGAGCAGCAGGAACAGGGTACGGCTACAGGTCCTGGCTCTGGGCAACCGGCACAACGGTAAGGACACAGCTCCTTGCCAGCACTGACTGAACTCCAATTTTAGCAGAATTAAAGCTTTCCAGATTGACGGGGAAGAATTTCAAAACTCAAAGAGCGTAACAGATTTCCATCCGAGTTTATAGAAATAGCTGAAGACACCAACAGCCTTAAAACACCCATATGCAGGAAAAGAATGAACAAAACTATCAGATCTCCCAAAATATGGATTAACCACCACAGAAATTTGCTCATTACTGTTTTATGTATGCTTGGATTCTCAACTCTGGTGTTATCACCATATATCTTAAAATATGATAGCTTATGCAAGTTACAACAATTTAAAAAAAAACAATCTGCATTTCATTATATTTATGCAGTATTTCAAACATGGTCACATTTCACAGATAACATAGGACAAAATACTACTTTTTCTCCAAAAGAGTTGAATCTGGTGGTGTTCCTTTGGTGGGAAACAACGATGTCCCAAAGGTCAACAGAGAGCCAGCATCTCCCTTCCCAGAGACCCCGTGCGCACACGGCATTGCTGGATCTCTCAGATTTACTAGAAATATGAATCAGCCTGAAGAAATAACTTCTGACACCATCAGAACTGCACTGCTGATGTTCAGGAAAGGCTGGGATGTCAGCACAGTCAACAGCCTGAGCCCTGCCCCGCACAACGCTCTGTAGGACAGACCACGTCTGGATTGGAAACAGTTTAAGGACATCAAAATTAGAACTGGCATCGACACCTAAACTACAGCAAATTCCTTCCTCATCGTTGTTTTGAAGATGACACTTCCATCAGAACAGAACCGTTATTTACAAATACTCCCATTCACACCTTATTCTGCTTCTCGTACTGTCAAGATCTTCTGCTTGTCACAGAAATGCCCTCCTGTCCCATGCACCTCCTGCCAGAGAGCGCCGAGAGGCAGGGGGGCAACGCACAGATAATTACTACAAACCTGGAACACTTTCAAGGAGAATGTTTGCTTTTGACTTTGGGGGGATTAAAGTCAGTCTTCCATGAACAAGCATGAAAATATCCCGAGGAGAGCTACGTTACTAATGAAGATTTTCTTGCTTCTTGTCAGTTGCTTCAGCCACTTCTGCTGCCAGTGGATGCACGTTAACCAAGGCTTTTCTACTGCACGGCTCTGCAGGTGTGATTAAATCTGCCTCTTACTTCCCAAAGTCCCCAAGTGGACTATCATGCCTCAGTTACAGAGATAATTTCTCAGAATGAAAGAGCCAATAAGAAGCGATTCCTTTGGGCATCTCAACAGCATTAACACAAAATGCAGTAAAAAGCACCAGAGTAGCAGAAAGCAATTTAGTCCTCATGGAGGCAACTTGTTTGCAAGGCATTTCAAACCTTTTAACCAACTCTATCTGCCCGGGCTTAAGTCCGGAGATGGCACAGGCAATGGCTGCACTGAACCCTCAGCTCCAGAGAACGGCACTGGTTGCAATTTAACTGCTTGACCTCATCTCTGATTTCTCTTCTGGCCCTCATCATGCAACACGGCAGCTCAGAACCTGGTACAATCACTAGAGTGATGCGGCAGGGTGAGCTGCGGACCTGCCGGCGTGAGCATGCAAGGACACGGGCACGAGTGTGGGTCTCGCGGGGGTTAGAACAGAACGACGCAGCTTTGGGGAAGCCCCAAGCAGAGAAAGGGCAGGGCAGGGCAGGAGTGAGAGGCATCACTGGGACTTCATGCAAATCGGAGGAGGGAATTCAGAAAAGCCAGCTACGGTTTGTGGGAAGGGGGTCCCATTTGCCTCCTGAGGGAAGGGACCACACGAAGTCCCGCAGGCTCCAAAATGCACTCAATTAGCTGTTCCTTTTACCTTTTTGTTCTACCCAGCATTTCTTCAAGAGCACTGTCATCTCTGGCTTTGGCATCCTACTCATCATCTAGGAATTCATGTTGCCGTTTCCTCCCTGAAAGGAAAAAGTCCCATCGTCAGTCATTTGCTACACAGAGGAAAGGACAAATTTGACAGAGTATTTTTGCCACTGTTCAAGTTCAAAGACCATTGCTCCTTGAGCAGACAGCACTGCCAGTTGTGCTCTCTGCTACGGTGTCACTTGTCCAAAATCAATCAGCCTGTGTTGACTCTAGAAACTTACCCCAAATTTACCTGTGAGCAGCTGAAAAGCTGTCAGTATCTCAGACCTGCCTGGAAAGAAAGAGCAGGGCAATGACTCACCCCGAGGAAAAAAATTCCCAGCAACAACAGGAGAGACTTGCACCAAGCAAATATCTTTATTTTATTTTAAAACATTCTGAAAGTGTTAAGCTATATGAAAAAGCAGCAATATGACACTGAGCAAGCACACTTAATGTCAGGGAAGCCTTCATTTTGTAGCACGTGAGCCAAATTAAAAATAAAACTAAACACAAGTGTACAAAGAGGAGACCAAAAAAATCAATTTTCTCAAAGAGATAACATGAGGGACTCCCACAGGGGCTGGCAAATTCTGGAAGAGAGAAAGAGATTATATTTTATGGGAAGAGATTCAATAACCATTCTTTTCCCATAAAGCTAGTGATGGAGGATTGTCACTGCTCCATAGCCACACTGTGCACATTTCAGGACAACAGTAACAGAAAATCAATAGCATCTTTTATACGTGATAAGACATTATCTCCATGGACTCCTAATACTAACAAATGGGACCAAAGAAGACCTTTACTAAAATTTAGTAGTCAGCATTAATCTGGCTGATAAGAGCGGGGTAGCACGCTACACTACATCCTTGGAATTTTTTTTAATTTTTTTTTTTTTTTCTTTAAGAAATAACTCTGCTCAGAGCTTCACCCTCCACTGAAGCCAAAGAGCCCCCAGATGACACTACATTAAAAGTCTAACAATGTTGAACCCTGGCGCTGTCGCTCGACAGCCCCATCGGCATACATTTCCTCCGGCTGATGGCTGTAATCATTAGGAGGTAGGAGCTTTATCAGGTGGTAATTTGACAGCTTTGACAAGCTCGGCTGAATTTATGGCACTTTCTAGTTTTTCCCTCCATTGAGCTGAGATGGAACTAAAGTTAATATTAGCAAAAACACTTTGTGCGGGGGCAATTTTCCAGCGATGACTACATGATTCCAGTTACTAAGAGAATCTGCTAAACAAGGCCTCCTCGCAGTCACTGTTCGCTCCCCCAAGGCTGGGGAAGACGGTTCCCCACCAGCCCACGAGCCCAGAAGAAAGGTTCCGTAGATGGAAGGAATCTCAGGTATCTCTGGCCGAAAAGCAGCAGAAATTAATCAATTCGGGAACACCCCTGCACCTTGTAGAGGAGTCACCAGCAGCCTAGAGAAACACAAGCACAGATGTTTCACTTGGCTTAAAAAGAAACTTTTAGCTCCAAACCCAGTCCTCCAGGCAGGGACACTGCCAGCTTGCTGCCCCTTTTTCACCACGCAGCACTGGTCAGAAAGGCTGGCACTTCAGACGCACCCTCAGACACGACCACAGAGGCTGCCCAGTCCCTCCTGAGGACCCTTCCCAGCACATTCTGCTACCTGCAAACACCTAACCCCAGTTTACGACCTCGACACCTTACGTGAAGAACGGTGATGTTCAGGATCGTTACGCTCCTTTCTGGGTGTGGGCTCAACATCTTTTAAACGGAGCACATAATTCCTTTTCTGTCTATAAAAAAAATCTAGGATGTTAAAGCTTAGGAAAAAGGCAAAAAAATCCCATATAACACTGAGAGCTTCTTGTATTTCCATGGATCAACCAGTCCACTCTAAGGAACCCCACCAATTAGGTCTGGGGAGGAGACGTACCAATAGACTGTGACTCTGGGGAACACCGGAGCTGTATGAGGACACTATTAAGGCTACTCACAGGTCACAAAAGGAGGATGCTCCACACACTGGAGCAGAAGCCACAGTGTCACCTGCCTGACCGCTGGCTACTCCCAGGCTCTGACTCCTGGGCTCTGCTTCTCTCATCCCAAAGCCTGTGTCCCACACAGTACCACCACGCTTCCTTGAGAAGGGTCAGGAACCTGCTGGTGGCAACGTGGGCAAGAGGAACACTGCACTCTGAACCAAAACTTGGCAAGTCTGTAAAGCACAGACAAGTACTTTTCTTTCTTCTTTTTTTTTTCCCCTCCCCAAATTGCTTTTTGCCATAAATGTTACATTTCCTCTGTTATACTTTAGGGTTTTAAAGACCTACCTCTACATGCTTAGAAAGCACAGTTCATATTTAGCTCCCTGAAGTCGTATTTCTCCCTTCCTATATTACCCTGCCAAGATGTGACATCTGTGGACTGTTCCCAAAAAAATTCCCCTGAATCATCTGTGATGTGTGCAGAACAGCGGCCAGAGCTGGCAACCAGCAGCTGTGTCTTTTAGGAAAGCGTTAGATCAATCTGGTAGGGGGAAGGATTCCCAGTAACTCTGCCACTAACATCCCTGAGGACCACACAACTCCCAAACCACGTTAGAAAAAGAGCACAATTACGACAGGACTGAAATCCATGGGAAATCGTGTTGCCATGGCAACTGACATCCTCAGAACTCCAGTCGCCTTTGCATTTTTGCACAGGCTCAATGACTCCTAAACCACGTGGAGAAACAGGAGTGTAGCAGGTGTGTTCATTCAGGAAAAGCACGCTGCCAGGAGATTCCCTGTACAGCAGGCCCTTTGCTGCTTCTCAGAAAGGGAGCCTTTGTGGACCTCCTGTTCCAAGCACTGCATCTCACTTCCTGCGAGCGCAGAGGAACTTCTACAACACGATCAATATTTCCTTGTTAACTACCTTCGGATCAGAAAAAAACCTATTAAATATGAAAACATTCCTGTTTTCAAACAAAAGTTACGTGAAGATTAAAACCCAGAACAGATTAGCCGAGCTTTGGAATGGGAAAACACAGTTTCAGCTCCACGGCAGACTATACTGGTGTTAATGAGCAATCTTTCAAAAGCTTCTCTTTGAGGATGGCAGTCCCCTAAAATCCCTCCAGCACCCCCTGCGCAAACATCAGCTCCAGCCACTGGGGAACATCCAGCCACGAGCAGGAAAGGCCTTATTTTTCTCCCTGGCTGCCTTACCACAGCGATAACACCTCCAAACAGCCAGCGTGCTGTTCCAAAACCAGCGTGCTGCGTAACGAGGTGCAGGTTAAGCACAGACTGGGAAGCCCGTCTGCTAAAAATTCTGTCTGCTCCCGCTTTTAGGTTATTTCCTTCAATTTTGCTCCTGGGTAAGACTCGGCGGGTGCCCTCTCATGGTTAACCCACCATCAAGACTGTCTGCTCTTTGCAGAGCAACTGAGCTGCCTCTCCGGGGACACCTTCTCCGCTCTGTGCTGAGAAGCCAAAGCAGCTCCGTTGACCCCGGGGAAACCGCTCCAGGGTTCTCCCGGCGGCAAAGCTGCGGTTGAGCTGCCGTTCGTTCCCTGCCGGCCGCCCTGAGCCAACCTCTTCCTCGCCTTCGGGCTCCGTGTGAGGAGAACGGAGCTCCCGGCGACGGTGGGGGGCTCCTCGGTACTCCCTGCGGGGCACCCCCCTCGGCCGGGACCTACCCCCGACCCAGGGGCACACGCTCGGAGCCCCCCCTCTCGCTGGGCCGGGCGGGAGAGCTCGGACAGCGGGAGGTGACCACCGGCCCCGCCAATAACGCGGGGAAGCGACGGCCGGCCCTGGGCCGCAGCCCCACCGGAGCCCTCCCGCCGCTGCCCGCAGCGGAACCGCCCGGCGCCGGGGATCCCGCCGGGAAGGACGAGCTCGGCCGCGGAGCGGCGCCGGCTGCTCTCCTCCGCTTACCCAGGAACGGGGCGGACGGAGACCCTGCCCGCCCCGGGGCGGGGCCGGCCCTGCCGCAGCCGCCGCCGGTCCCCTCCGGGCCGAGGCGACCGCGGGGGCGGGAGAGACGCCTCAGGGCGCGGGGGCCGCCCGCCGCGGGGGGACGGGGGCCGCTCTCGCGGAGGCCCGGCGGCGTGGCCGAGACCCGCCTGTCCCCCCCTCGGAGCGCTCCGGTCCGGTCCGGTGAGGGCCGGTGCGGCCCGAACCGAGCACTCACCGCGGCATCCCGCGCGCGCCGCCCGCCTCGCCTCACGGCTCCCTGGGGCGGGGCCTGCCCGCGCCTGCGCAGAGCGGGGAGGCGGGGGGCCCGCCGGGCCGCCAGGGGGCGCTGCAGAGGAGGGCGCCGCTCTTGCCACCCGCTCCGGCGGGCGCCGGCACGCCCGGGCGCGCGGGGTGAGAGGTCGGGAAGATGGCGGCGGCCTTGGGGGAGGAGGTGCCGGACAACGAGGACTATTACGCGCTGCTCAACGTGCGGCGGGAGGTGGGTACGGCGGCGGCCGCGGCGGGGCCGGGCGGCGGCGGCGGAGCCGGGAGCTGCGGCGAGGCGGTGGGGCCGGGAGGGCCGTGACCCCGGTGCCCGGCGGGGCGGGCCGGGCCGGGCCGCGGGCGCTGCGGGGCCCGGCGGGCGGGAGCGTCGTCGGGCCGCGTTGAGGCCCCGGAGCGGGGGTTCAGCGGCGGGAAGGGGCCGGCGGGTCCCCGCTGGGTGGTGTCGGGGCGGGTGGGAGCTCGGTCTGAGGCTCCCCCCCCCGGTACCGGTTCCGTGGTCATCCCGGTGTGCGCTCTTCCCCGCGGTACCCAGAGCGGGGCGGGCTCTCCGGGTGGGAAACAGCCACGTTTTTCGCAATGCCCTTCTCTCATCACAGAACCGGAGGCTCAGCAGCCCTCGTTCCGATTTTAGCAAGGAGTCGGTATTAATTGATGCAGTTTTGTTACAGCGGAGCGGATTGGAACTCCATGGGAGATAAATGCTTCTTCGTTTATAGTAACGGTTGGACACAGCACCAAAGATCTGGAGGTATAGGCTGTGCTGGGGTTTGTTTCATCAAATGCAATAGGAATATATACACCTACCAACCAACGTATATATATATACAGCTGCCAACCTCAATGATTCGATGACTCTATGCTGTATCTATGTGTGTATATATATAAACAGACTTGTGTATTCATGCACGCCGGCCTACGTGTTAGCAGCTCTCTAACTGAATTTTCACTGAATTTCACTGAATTTTTAGAGTTGGAAGGGACCATAGAGATCACCCAGTCCAACCCCCCTGCTGAAGCAGGATTGCCCAGAGCATGTCAGAGCATGTTACTCAGGAGCATCCAGGTGGGGCTTGAAGATCTCCAGAGAAGGGGACTCCACACCCTCCCTGGGCAGCCTGTTCCAGGGCTCTGCCACCCTCATCCCAAAGAAGTTTTTTCTCATATTTGAGTGGAACCTCTTCTGTTCCAACTTGTGCCCATTGCCCTTCATCCTCTCACTGGCAACCACTGAAAAGAGTCTGGCTCCCTCCTCCTTCAACCCACCCTTTAGATACTTAGAAGCTTTGATAAGGTCTCCCCTCAGCCTTCTCTTCTCCAGACTAACGAGTCCCACCTCTCTCAGCCTTTCTTCATAAGGGAGATGCTCCAATCCTTGAATCATCTTGGTTGTCCTTCACTGGACTCTTTCCAGTAGTTCCCTGTCCCTCTTGAACTGGGGAGCCCAGAACTGGATGCAGGATTCCAGTTGTGGCCTCCCCAGTGCAGAATAGAGGGGGAGAATGACTTCCCTCGACCTATTGGCCACACTTTTCCCTATGCAGCCCAGGATTCCATTGGCCTTCCTGGATTCCGTTGGCCTTCCTGCCATGCAGTAGAGTGTGCTCTTTTTGGAAAAATTTCTGTGCACCTCAGTCCTGAGTCTCGTTAAACGCTGACGGGCCATGCCCTTAGATCTGAGCCTGAGTAACTCACCCTCCCAAGCGCCAGCAGCGTGCAGATGTGGAGGTTAAGAGAGAGAGAGGGGCAGGAACCGCACAGGGGCTGCGGCTGCCGGGGCGATTAACAGCGAAGGGTTAATAGTTAACTCAGCCGGGCTTTCTGTGCTTCACTGGAGACCAGAAAATTCAGGTTTGGTGCAGCAGGGAGCTGAGTTAGAATGGTCTGTGAGGGAGTCATTCCAACTGAGAGTAGTAGCTGCTTTGTTAATTACCCCTTGCTAATTAAATTCAGTAGTACTATCCTGCGTAGCAGAGGAATGTCGTGCACTCTCATTTCTGTGTGCTGAGCCAGTGTGAGGTGGCGGCTGAGCTCAAAATAATAGTTAACCACTGAACTGGCAGCCTGGAGAGCAGTCGCTGCTGAGCTGTCGCTCTCCTGTGTGATTAAACATAGATGTTTAATCTTTTCTAGACTCCAATCCACTGAAAATGTGGTGGCATGTTTGAGACGTTAAATGAAGCCGTTTAAACGCGAAGTAGGGAGATGGGATGCCGTTTAATTTTGTCTGAAATTTTGGTAATAAAAATGTAACTTACATATGATTATTACTGACTTATGTATTTCATTGCAACTTGAAATGATATCAGTATTTCTTTAGCGGTTTCTAAGAGCGTATTGCTCATGAAATATTGAACCAATGACCCGGGCTATTTGATGATGATGAAAGGCCCAATCTAATGTTTTATTGAACGTGGCATTTATGAAAAATAGAACTGCTCATTTCTATTATATAATCAATAGCACATTAAACCATTTATCATTAATTTGATTAAAGAATGCCATTTTAGACCTATACGTTCCCCTGCCTTCTCAGTCGAGTCTAAATTCAATGTCCGAGAAAGCACAAGGCAGTAAAAAGAAATGAGCTAATGAGGAGTGGCCTTTAACTGTCTTGGGGCCAGCAAATTTGGCAGATCCCCTTTTGCTACATCATTCAGAAGCGTTACATGAAATAGCACAAATGGGCAGAGAAAACATTTATTCTCATCTTTCGTCAAAATGGAACCATTTTCTTGCTTTGGTACATGAACGTGCTTCTTCAGTGAAAACCCAGACTCTCCTTACCATGGGCTGGGCAAAGATGTTACTTTAAGAAACGAACTTTTAGAGCCTTTATTTCCACGGTGAAAGCTTGGGAACTGTGAAGGCTTCGGTCCCTGAAGAGCGTTAGGAGTAAAAGAAATTTGTGTCTTTTCATTCTGTCATTGCAAGTCATTTTCTGGACACCCCTCTCTCGTGGGCTGGCACTGCCCTCCTGTGCGTTGTAACCCCCCGGGTGACAAAAGGGCTGACGTTTGCTCGAAGGAGGCAGCAGGTTCCCGAGATGTTGGTGCCATTATTTTACTCTGCATATTTCTCCCGGTGCAGAGAGGTGGCATCCTGCTCCTCGCTCCCCGGACACTGATTTTTGCCAGGAGTTTTGTAGCTGGCCAGTGAGTGCTCTGCGCCACTGCATTTTGGGGAAGTTCTGGCTCATTTTGGGAATTACACGTGTAACTAGGTGTTAGTCAGGCTCCAGGGAACTGCTGCCATGTAAGGACTGCTGCAGGAGTGAGGCGAGAAAGGAGAAGTTACCAGGGCTCACCAGAGCTGAAAAATAATATTGCTGAGAGGTTGTGTCCTGGGAGGTGATGTGGAAGGAGTGGGGGGGTTTATTCCATTGATTCTAATTCCCAAATCTGTTTCCACCACGTGTTTGTGGAACGAGGCCAGGTGCGGTCTAAAATTCCAGAGTGGCTGGGGTAAAGAAGAGGGCTTTTTTTTTCCCCTTGATGCGTTTAGAGACACACTGTCCTCCTGGTTGTCCATCTCCAGCTGATGATGGACTGTCCCTTCCCGTGGCACAGCCGAGCTCTTGCTGCACACAGGGAGGTGCCGGGGAGCAGCAGCGAGGGATGAACATGAAACAGCAGCTTTGCATTACTTACCTTTACTGCGGGGAAAAGTCAGTGCTTTGTGATAGTTATAGTATTAACTTGAGGGTTTAAGACTGAAATAGGAGTGGAATTTGATGGATTTAAGTGGGTTTTGTCCTGAGATGACTTTATTTTTCCTTGCTCCTCTGTGTTGAGTTGAGAAGACGGTATTTTCCTAACAAAAGTAATGGACAAACACAGATTGCTGGGTTTGTGTTTTGTGTGGTTTCTCACTTAACTTGTTATACCCAAGTATACACTGATGAGCTGTTGCCATTGCTTCTGGCACTATGAATAGTCTGGATAATACTGCTGTGCGTAATTGAGCACGTCATTAACTTCTGTAATGAAACAAAAATCCATTCTTCGTTTTGCGTAAGAAGAAGTGATGCAACGTGCCAGCTGATGGACTGCTCCTACGGGGCTGATCTTGGGAATGCTCTTTTTTAACTAGCTCTGGTTGTACTTTAAGTCACTTTTCCTGCTTCCCGCAGGCCTCTCAGGAAGAGCTGAAGGCTGCCTACCGCCGGCTGTGCATGCTCTACCACCCGGACAAACACAGAGACCCGGAGCTCAAAACGCAGGCTGAGCGGCTCTTCAACCTCGTTCACCAGGCTTACGAGGGTCAGTGGGAGTTGGAAGTTTGCAGAAACTGTTTTCAGGGCTTTTCTAGGTGGAGGGCTGTGTCTTCCTGCTTTTTGAGGCAGATATATATATATGTGTATTATTACAAAGTAATAATTACATTTACTCATACTTAGTAATGCTTTCTTTCCTTTCTGTCTTGTAAATCAGAGGAGCAATGCAGCATAAATTCTGCAATGAGCAAGGTGTGGAGTCTCTGTCTTATTTCCTGCGTGCTGTAAATAATCTTTTCACCACTGCCCTTACTTCCGAAAAGACTCTCCCATTAGGGACTAAAGACTGAAAAACAGAAAGGCAGCATGTGAGAAGGTTAAAGGGAGTTAATGTAAAAGTCGGATACAACTATAGAACAACATATTTCCAGGATCTGTGCTTGAATTCCAAAAAACACTAGTGTGTCGATCTGAAATTCCAAGAGAAGACCAAAAACTGAATTCTCTCCTCTCTCTTGGTTTTGACTTGCAGTGCTTAGTGATCCTCAGACCAGAGCCATCTATGACATCTATGGGAAGAGAGGACTGGAGATGGAAGGATGGGAGGTGAGAGACATTTCACATCTTATGGCCAGTGGAATTGACTAAACCCCATTTATCTGACATTCTGCTTGTATCGAGCGGCACTGACACCTTGATGGTAATAAATGCCTGTTTGTTTGTTTGAAGGCATCCTTGTTTAGTTATCTCTGTCTCTCTCTGTCCCTGCTGAAACACCATGATGGATTTTCAAAGAATACTTGGGTTTTTTACTTGACAAGAGAACAATAAACCTGACATTCAGAGTTCCCTAATAGGATATTACCGTGACAGGCAACAGCTTTGTCTGAGACAAATGCATCGTTATTGTCCATCTAGTCTCATCTTTTTCATCTCAAACTTTGTCTTCGACATCAACTAGCCTCTGAGTTTGAAATTACTTTTCCTTTCTCTGGTTTTTGGGGTTGTTTTTTTTTGTTTGTTTATTCAGTTTTGATGGGCTTTCAAAGAGAACTTGGCCATTCCTGGCTTTTGTGTTGCTAAGTCCCCTTCCCAGCCTCTGCTGGTCTTATTTGATTGAATTTACTGTTTCCTGCAGAATCAGGTTGTGTTGGGTCCGGTCAGTGCCAGGGTCACGTTTAGAGTTAGTAGCAGGAAATGTGGAGCAGTAGCAGAACTTAACAGACATTTGGGAGCTGCTTGTGGCAGAATTGGGTCTTATTTTGAAAAGCCCAATCCAATACTCTTTCCATCCATACCAAGACCCATACCTGTTTAAAGCCCTCAGTCCCTGGGACACCTAAGGTAAACAGATGGGAGTCAGTGTAGCCTAAATCACAAAGCTTGGTCATTTTCAGGCACTTTCAGTCATTTTCATTGTTGTGTCTACACCCAGCAGAGAAGTTAATGGACAGCTATTGCTGCAGGATCTTGTGCTTGTGGGCTGAGAGCTCCTTGCCCTGGTTTTGTCTAGGCAATAGAAATAACAAGAACGTTTTCTCTTCTCTTGGAGCATGGGGTTTCTCTGGTGCCTGCTATCTGGTCTGGCCCGGGTGTTTGCTCCCAAACTCCGAGTGCTGAAACCTGGACAGAGTGGCTTAGAGGAGCAGCAGGCAGTGTCAGAGTGCGCCGGGGCAGCGGCTCTCCGTCCGTCGGCAGGGCAGTACCCCCAGCATCCTCCTCCTGGTAATCCTCAGCTTTTCATTTCTCTTTGAGCAGGTTGTGGAGAGGAAGAGAACTCCAGCTGAAATCAGGGAAGAATTTGAGCGTTTGCAGAGAGAGAGGGAAGAGAGAAGACTGCAGCAGCGAACTAATCCAAAGGTGAGAGGCTTCACCCCAGGCTCAAGAGTGAATCTGTAAGTTATTACCAATATGCAAGGTGTGATGAGGAGCTGTGGTAAATACCCCCGTAGGTATCTACCCTTAGTGAGTTACTTCTCCTTTTTTGAATATGTAGTTTGTCTGGACAATGTAGGGAAAACAGCTAATTCTTTGAACAGTAATCCTCTGTTGAAAGTTCTTTTTTTTGTTGAAACATGTATGAGCATAATATCTCTTTCAGCGATTACATGAAAACAGCTCTAACACTGAAATGTTTCCGATTTCTTTCCAAGTATTCCAAATAAAATGAAACTCCCTGCACTTACCTGACAGGTTTTCCCTTCGGCACTGCTGTGGTGTCACAGCAATGGGGGGAGATACTCAAATGCAGCTCTGAAAGCACTGAAAACGTGAGGCAGCTGCCAAAGCAGCTGGGCAGCAGAGCTCCTGGGCTGCAGCACAGTCAGCAAAACCCTCCGGAACAGGACTGGGGTCTTGCCAGGTCCACAGTTAGTGCTTGCTCTAGGAAAGCTCCATCGCACGCTCAGGAGGAGGATCATCGAGCATTCCCTTCCCATCTCTCAGTCTGTTTGAGCAGCCACAAACTGACAGTAAATGACCCACCGCGGAGCTGAGTCTCAGCTCTTCAGAGGTGACCAAGAACGCCGTGCTGGGGATGATGTTCTCCTGGTAGTGCCGGGATGGCAGAGAGAGGTGGGAATGATGAAGCTCTCTCTCTGAGAGC
The DNA here is from genome assembly GCA_003697955.1 of Calidris pygmaea. Taxonomy (NCBI): domain Eukaryota; kingdom Metazoa; phylum Chordata; class Aves; order Charadriiformes; family Scolopacidae; genus Calidris; species Calidris pygmaea. The sequence continues at coordinate 61,182 of QJSC01024352.1, forward strand.
TGAGAATGCTAATGGCCTTGCTGGCTCTCGGCTTGGTAAGTGCCCCAGGCAAACCCAGTGTCAGGATTCTCACTGAGTGAGGTTCCAGAGCTTGTTGAATCACAAAAATCTTGGTTCTCTTGCGGTGAATAACTTTATTCAAGAGCTGCATCTACGCTCAGCAAATATATTCGTACTTTAGTTTACCTGTATCACATCACTGGTTGTTGTGGATAGAGCACAGATACTCAGGACTTGTTTGTGACGGAAGGGTAAAGAAGCAGGAATATCTGCTGGCAGTGTTATTCCAGGCAGGAAGGGATCTCTGGATGCCACAGAACAGTGAAGTTGAACTGTCACTGCTGGAGATGAGGTGACTGGGGTCAGAAGGGAGTTCTGGGCAAGGGGAATGGTTTTCTACACCTCCTGCTTCTCCCTGACTTCAGGAATTTGACATTTTATCTGGGCGCCTCGCCGTGGCTGGGAGCAGTAAAAAGCAGAGCTGCACTGTGAGCCTCAGCCGCTGTGTCCTGCGATAAAATTAGCCATCTGGGTGTTTGCAGCAATTGCTGACTGGCAGCCTATAGAAATGGCTCTCCAGGCAGTGTTCCTGCTGAATTAGGTAGCACAGCTGTGATCATTTCATACACGAACACAAGTTATTTTAAAATTTCCAACATTTTGTCAGTTCTATAAAACAGTTCCAGCAAAATAAAGCATTTTAACCAGAAATGTCGAGCAATAACCAGATGTAGGCAATTTGGCAGGTTTCGAATTGAGTCTATTATTTGCTTTTAGAGCTTTGTTTTTGCTTTCAAAGGCATGCAGAAGGGTTGAAAAGTTCATCACTTGATTTGAGAAGAACCACTTCCTGTTAGGAGAAATTAAATCCTGTTATTTTCCTGCTGTGGAAGGTCAACATCTCATAAATGCAGGTCCCTCAAGGCTTAGTCTTGCACAGCTTCCATATGTCACCTTCCAGAAGGTAAATCCCTAGGAAAAAAAAAAAAAAGAAAAAGGTGAGGAGGGAGGATATTCTTCTCTGGCACACCTCTGAGTTCCATCGGTGAAGGCTGTTCTTTATTGGCAGGATGGCAAATCAAGGTGACTTTAAAAGATGACAGCAGATAACAGCTCTGCTGGTTCTGCAGCGCCGTTCCCCGCTGAGCCGCTGCGCGTTGCAGCGTGGGGCGCGCGTGCACCGACGGCTCCAGAGCTTTTCCCTGCTGCTTGCTCTTCGGGGAGGGATTTTTCCTTTCCAAGGGTCGACGCAGGAGGCTGATGGGGCGTGGGGGGCAGCATTGGTCCCCCCGCTATTATCCGGTGGCACAGGGGGTGCTGTCCTTCTCCGGGAATATTTTTAACTTTCCCATCTGCTGCTTTTCCTGTGCTCGTGCCGGAGGCAGTTTCTCTGCCAGGATCTATAGACCCCGGAGGGTGACTTCAGCCGCTCGGCGGGAGGTGAGACGTGTGGAGCCACCGCTCCCTTCAGCGAGAGGCCGAGGATCTACTGAGGAGAGGGACGGAGACGCTCCTTTCCTCTCAATGGGTCTGGTGGATTTTCATGGATAGGTTCAGGTGGTTTCCTTTTTTCACTGGGAGGGATATTTGTTCTCAAATTCACAGGTGTGAAAAAGGAAATCGTAAGAGTTCGAGTACGATTAAAAGAAAGGAGTACAACGAATTTGAGGAATGTGTGCGGACCTTGTTGCATCTTTACAAAGAGTACGAACGTTGTGGTGTGACCACAGTACAATAAGGTGGTTTTCAGCGTGGTTTGTTAGTGCAAGTTCTTGAAAAAGCTTTATTGCCGCTTATATTCCAGTCTGAGTCGAAAACACAATTTTCTGTCTTTTCGCCATGCAAGTTCAGCACGTTTATTACTCACCATGGCGTCCCTTCTTTAAAAATGTTTAACTTGGAATTTAAAATTGCAGTCTGGCAAAGATCCTGCGCTGAATGGGGCGTTCCACATGGAAAACCTTTCTTGCCATCCTGTCTCTGTTAGGAAGGATCTTGGGTTTTACACTTCCTTGGATTGAAGAGCATCAGGGAAAAATTGAAATAGTTTTCTCTTTTGTTAAAAAAACCCACTCACCTGTATTTAGACAAATTTTATTGTCTACCCTGGAATCCCATTGAGTGGAGTTGGCACTTTGTGTTTCTCTTTGGCTGTTCTACTCCGTGTCTCAGCCAAGGGCTGCAGGGCAGTGGGAGGTTTTGCCTTGCTTCGCTCTCGTTTTGGCCTCGTTTCAAGGAAGAGCACAATTAGGAGAGGACTGAAACAGAAGAAGCTGCCGGGTCTGGAGAGCATGTCCCTTGAAGGTGACTTTGCAGATGGTTCCTGAAAAGTAGCCGCCTGCGTAAAGGGCAGGAGTTCATCCTCGGGGCTGCCACAAACACAGCTTTGGGTCGCTTGTAAAGAGCTGGGACACAGCCCCTGGCCCAGAGTGCTCCTGAAAATAATCACACCTTCCCCTGTTCAAATATTTATGCAATTTTTGCTGTGTAACAAATCAGAAAATAAACATTGAGAAGAGGTCGGGAGTCTCCCCAGCAAATAAATAGTTGGGAGCCAAAGCAGAGAGAAGTTTTGAGTCCTGTCAAACTCTGCAATTCTTCCTGTATTTATGGCTCGGCGTTTGATTAGAGTGGGGTGAGCAAGGGAAAGTGCTCACTTGGATCGAAATAAGAAATTATTCCCTCCGTGCTTGGACTCTGAGTGCTTTTTATACCAACCCAGCTCTTGAGTTTCTTTATACAAACTGTTCAGAGTTCATTCTCTGCTGGTGCATAGAGGAAGGGTTGTTTTTTTTTTATTGCAACTGGTGCATTTGGTGTGAGCTGGAATGTCTTTAATAGGTCTATAGGGGAAGTTTCCAAAGCCTCTTGAAGTTATATGACCCAGACACAGATCTAATTGTGCCCTTTCCAAATAAACCCACTCTTGCAGTTCGTCTGAGTGAGCACAGCAGCAGGTAGCCAGACTATTTAGCTGTGGCCTACTTTTTTGTAGGAATAAGCTTTTCTATGGTCTGAGAAAGGCAATATTTACCACTTGCTACAAGTCTGTCTTTGTCAAGCTTTTCTTCTGATTACAAGATACAGACTAAGAAAAAGTAAACAAACTCAGAAGAAAACATTTAGAGGATTTCTGGCTAAGTTCCACTGAAGAAAATCAATTTCTAAAATATATTATTAAAACTTCTAAATACTGACAGCAGTCAGTTGGGGGGGAAGAAGAAACCTGCTGTGTAAGTGTGTTTTACCTACTTCTGTCATGTGTCACAACAGAATTGCCTCCTGGTATGACAAGTTGCATTCCTGCTGAAAAACTGTCTTTTATCCAGTTTAGTTTATGGTTTGTATTGCTCTTTTAGCATATTGTAATCGTTCATTTTATTTTGTCTTGAATGTGCAAGAAATGCATTTTGGAGTGGAAAAAATAGTTGCAGAAAAAGAAGGAACTGCCAAAATCTCTACAGAGGATGGATTAGCCATTTGGCCCGGAACTGTTGGGTGGTCGTTAATGCTGAGTACTCCTTGCACTCCTCATTCCCTAGGGAACAATTAGTGTTGGAATAGATGCCACTGACCTCTTTGATCGCTACGACGAAGAATACGAAGATGTGCCCGGGAGCAGCTTTCCCCAGATTGAGATAAACAAGATGCACATCTCCCAGTCCATCGAGGTGAGGGGGGCGTGTGGGCCCGAGCCAGCAAGGCAGGCAGCGTGGGGCCACCCCAAACGGGACCCCTGCCCTGGTTGTGTCCTTGCAGAACATGCATTAAATGTGTGAATCGGGATCAGAGTAATTGGTAACAACATATTCCTCTTTCAGGCACCGCTGACTGCCACGGACACAGCAATTCTGTCTGGTAACCTTTCCACCCAGAATGGGAACGGAGGTGGATCGATTAATCTTGCTCTGAGACGAGTGACATCTGCCAAGGGATGGGGAGAGGTAAGAGTTCTGGCTGCTATGCGGTTTTATCTCCAGTCTATTTCAGGCTGCTTGGATTAGTTACCTACCGTTTATTTTCTGTAGGGAATTTCAGCTCTGGTTCATCTCAATTTGTGCATGCTGTAGAATGTAGCAAAAAAGAATTCTCAAAGGAATTTGAGAAAAAGGGAATGCCAAACCTTGTTTTTTCTTAATTGTTTCCCCTTTCCGTTTGGCTGCGCATTTTGGCCTTCACTTAACGCTGGCAGAATCGTTACCCGTTGTCTCCGGGGCCTTTCCACGTTCACTGGAACCTCCCAGGTGCCTTTGGGAGGCTGTGACCGTGCAGCAGAGTGAGAGTTTGCCTTCGTTTCACAAACGGCTCGGTTCACAAGGGAAGAAGTTCTGGGGGAAATAGACTGACTCCCAGGCAGATACGGTCTGGGGCCACGATGGAGGGGTTTCCTCCGGTTGCGCTGGTGCTCGTAGCAGGAAACAGCCCGTGGCACTGCGAACCAGGCTTGGTCTTGTGAGGACCCTGCTTGGTGAGACACCTCCTGCTCTAACACAAAAGCAGCAGAACAGGGAGGGTGCTGAAATGTGTGGCAAATATTACTCATGAGTGACATGTCTGTGAAGTAAATGATGCTTGTGAAGTGCTTTGTCACTGCTTTCTTCTGACAATTTGGTGTTGTGCGTTTAAACAGCTGGAGTTTGGAGCAGGAGACCTTCAGGGGCCTCTCTTCGGTCTGAAGATATTCCGTAATCTTACACCAAGATGGTAAATATTAGAAAAAATGGTCTAATGGTTAATATTCTGCCCTAAGGAACCAAACGGCTTGAATTCATATTAAATAAAATGAATTAACGAAATAATTAGATAAAATACATAATGGTTTATAGAATCCCGTACGGTTCCGAATGACAGGAGTGGCTTCCTGCAAACTAGTGATGAGGGAAAACTCAAAAGACTGTGCTGTCTGATCATTGTGAATCATAACACGTAAATAAAGCTCCCTGGTGTTTCAGTCTCAGCATCTGTGGCTCTTCTGGGACTTCCATGTGTGAGACGGAGTCTCTGACAGCAAAAGAGGAGATGATATGTCATATTTTAGGGAAGTAATGCCAAATTTGCTACTGGCGTGCTGTCTGTTTACAAATGAGCAGAGGTCTCGGGTTGTGACTGGAGACATATGTTAGAGCATCGTAGGGTCCAGTGTAGACATCTTTCCTTTCATATCTTCTAACTTAGTAAATATGCCATTCCTCAGAGCTCATTCTGGGATGTTGTTCCCTGTAGAGTTCTTTAATGCTGTTTTTTGGAGCTGATGCTCGAGGATTATTAAATAGCAGGGCTGCTGTCTTCTAGCAGTGTTCTGCCTCTCCAGCAGACCAGACTCTCTGCCGTGGGCAGGAAGGGTGAAGGCTGGAGGGCAGCTGTGTTGGCTGCAGGGTTGTGGCACCAACACCAATAAATTGGGCATGAGCCTGCTCTTCTGGGCAGCGCTGCAGTCAGACCCTCAGACATCATGATCTTTGCAGGAAAGTCTCTTGTGTATTGAGCACGGCTCCTGGGCAGGAAGGAGTCGGAGGCCACCTGGGAGCCAGTGTTTTATCACTGATGAGGATTTCCTTATTTCTCCCAGTTTCATCACTACAAACTGTGCCCTGCAGTTTTCGTCCCGTGGCATCCGCCCCGGCCTCACTACGGTCCTCGCCCGCAACCTCGACAAGAACACGATGGGCTACTTGCAGTGGCGGTGGGGCATCCAGTCAGCCATGAACACCAGTATCGTCCGGGATACAAAAACCAGCCATTTCACCGTGGCGTTACAGGTGAGAGCCCTGTCGCTGTACGCGGGAGACACTGATACCATTCCCTGGGTGGGAAGTCTCTCGGCTTTTCTGTCCCAAGCAGTATTTTGGCTTGGGGCTAGGGAATAACGCTCGGTCAGACACGTAACGTGGGTAACCAGCTGCGTCTGGAGAGCAAAAACGCTTTGCACCCAACGCTGTGATGTTTGTCTGATGTGGATCAGATCAGGGTCACGGACTGCAGAGATTGCGGGTTGTATGAGTCAAGTGGCAAGTGTTGCTGTTTCCTGTGCCACTTAAAGGATAAGACAGGAAATCTGGGAGAACATTCAGTGGTGGCCAAGGGTCTTCATACATGTGTGCCTCTTGTATTTCAGCTGGGAATCCCCCATTCTTTCATGATGGTCAGTTATCAGCATAAGTTTCAGGACGAGGATCAAACGCGAGTGAAAGGTTCTCTCAAGTAAGTGTGCAAGAGGAAATTTCACGTTGCTCATGGCCAGAAGAACCTCTCGTCTGCTGCCATAGGCCTCCAGGTTCCACACAACTCAAAAGCTGCCGGGGTCTTTGGGAATCTGCCCTTCGTTAATTAAGTCTAGTAACCACTGAAATGAGTGTTATGGAGGCTTAGCTCTCTGTGCCTCTTTGGATAAGTGGGACTTAAAATACCTGGGTGATAGTTTATATCATCACTAATAAGAAAATGGGAAGTTCTTGTAGTCTGTTTAGTATTTTACAAGATGAAAAGGTTAATCTCATCTTGTAGATACACAGTGAATCTTCCAGTAGCCAACAATTGCACATGTGTTTGCATGTTTTATTTGTTGGGGAATTACAGGATTCAGTAGAGAGGAATTCAAGACTCTTGCCTGTCTTACCAGTATTCGGTTCATTCGTTCTAGGGCAGGTTTCTTCGGGACCATAGTGGAGTACGGAGCGGAGAGGAAGATTTCCAGACACAGCATTTTAGGAGCCACCGTCAGCGTTGGTGTCCCCCAAGGAGTGTCTTTGAAAATCAAGTCAGTCCAAGATTACAACTCTGTTTGCAGAGGCTGACCATAAACCCGCCTTGTTGTTGTGTTGCCGATGTTCAGGTGGGAAGGCCCCAGTCTCAGGGTCTAGCGAAGTGTCGCTGTGTATTGCAGCTGCCCCCTCTCTAGCACAAGGGGTGCCCGTGGGCAGTGATGTGTGCCTTCTCCTGGGGTCACTGAGCCTCAGCTGCCTCTTGCAGGACTAGTTGGGGTGTGCCTCAAAATGCTCTGAAAATACAGCTTAAAGTATGGTTTGGAGCATTGTGGTAAGTGGATGCAAGATTTCCAAAAATATTAGTAGTAGTAGTATACTTAATTGCATTCCGTTTTTATAACACTGCACACAAGAATATACTCGAATTAGTGAATTATCGTTAAGTAATACAGGTGATTCTACTGGTTAAGGTGCAGCTCACAAAGAGGGGCAGAGCTGGTTACGGGTTCATTTACTGATGTGCATTTTTAATTGGTGCCAGCAGAGGGCGCGCCAGAGGCCGCCTCCCCAAGAAAACGAATGTTTTCTAAAATAAATACTTTTATAAGACTCAGAAAAATATTAATGTCCTCCTTCCTTGAAGGCACTTGCCGGTGTTGTGAACATAGACTATAAGCATTTTATTTTCTCTTTGTGATGGTGTTGGTCCCTTCCCCTGGTTAAATTAATGACCAAACACATTCTTCTAAGATTAAACCACTTTAGCATGGTCAGGAACTGTCACAAGAGAACTCTGCTACATAAACGTCTGGCTGTGGGTGGTGTCAGCTCTGTCTTACCATTGTCTTGGTTCAGTTTATCAGATTTTCACCCTTTTCATCTCTCCTTTGGCTCAGCAGTTGTTCGGCAGCAGACACTGCTGTTAAGTGGACTTTAATCAAGTGCGTTAAACTCTGCGTTAATTTCCTCTCACCTGGCCCTCTGATCTTTTTTTGTTCCAGGCTGAATAGGGCAAGCCAGACCTACTTCTTCCCCGTCCACCTAACAGACCAGCTGCTCCCCAGTGCTGTCTTCTACGCCACCGTGGGACCTCTAGTTATCTACTTTGCCATGCACAGGCTCATCATCAGACCCTACCTCAGGGCACAGAAGGAGAGGTGAGCTCCTAAAGCTGTTTTAAATCCAGAGCTGGGAGGTCCCACGCGGGTGCAGAGGCTGGGATCTCTGTGGTCGCGCTGCCGTCAGTGCTACTGAGTTTTGGAAGCTTCCCAAAATGGTTTGAAATGTGGGGAAGGACCTTAAAACCAAGCTCGTTTGTGTGAGGTGGTGGGTCAGGTTAATTGGGGTGGGTAAGCAGAGATCTGAGTCCCGCCACCGTGGGGCCCTGACGCGATGTTCACCCCGTGTGCAGGGAGCTGGAGAAGCAGAGGGAGAACACGGCCAGCGACATCCTGCAGAAGAAGCAGGAAGCTGAAGCTGCAGTAAGTCTCTCCCATAACTAATCCCCCCCTTGGCTCAAGGAAGCTGTTTTCACTCGGGGCTTTTCTCTTTTGGACACCGTGTTCTGACACTGCTTGATTTTTGCTCTGCCCCTTGTGTTGTGACAGGTCCGGTTAATGCAGGAGTCTGTCCGGAGGATAATTGAAGCGGAGGAAGCCAGAATGGGTAAAGATTACAGCACCATTTACTTGCTCCCTAAATTTGGAGAGAGGAAGGAACAGTGCAAAGGCTGGGGGGCTGATGGGGAGAAATGCAGGTATCATTTCTTCGTTTCCGCCCCTAATGAAGCACAGTGTAATTGCTGTCGTGCGTGTGGTGGGAAGGTTCCTTTATGATTTTGCTTCTGGTGCCTGAGCTTAGTAGGGACCACCTGAATGTTATTTTGGGACAAGCTGGGAGGTGCATCAGCAGGCTGAAGTCAATAGTCTGGATTTGCCTCTTCACAAAAGAGAGGTGTGTGATAAATCTGTGCAAAAGCTGGAGCCTGCAGTTCAGGTTTGGCTGGGCTCTAGCTTTCACCGTTTGCTCCTGGGTCAGAAAATGTGGGGATGGTCTTTTCATCAACGTCTGCCCCGCTGTCAGTGGGAAGCCTTTCATCACATCTGTGATTTCCTGTGAAACGCAGGTTTGATTGTAGTGAACGCCTGGTACGGGAAGTTTGTCAATGACAACAGCAGGAAGAACGAGAAGGTGAAAGTAATAGATGTGACTGTGCCCCTGCAGTGCTTGGTGAAAGACTCTAAACTCATCCTCACAGAGGCATCCAAGGTACGTGGTTGTTCTGTCAGCACCAGGCTCCAGAGCTCACATGGGTGATGCAGAATCTCGACTGAACTGTCCTGTGGGGGTTTCTCTGGTCCGCCTGAGACCAGTGACTCCAAATCAATTGGCAAAACCATTTATGCACCAAGTGTTACCAACCTCCGGGAACCTCTGTTTCCCCGGGCACCTCCAGTGCCAAAGAAACAGTGTCTGTGTGTTTGCAGCGTGTGATGGTGTGTGTTACAGACTCTGGGGCCGTACCCAGAAACTTCCCACCCCCGATCTGCTCTTTTCTGCATTTAGAACATGCTACTGGAGAGGCTATTCCTTAGCTTCTCATCTCATTGGCAACAAAACTCCTATTTTTTTTTTTAATGACACCTCGTTCTGGCCCTAATAAATGTTTTGCGTCAGTTGAAGAGCTGTGAAAGCCCGTTCCCTCATGCTCATTCTGTCCTCCTCTGCTTCAAGGCTGGGCTGCCGGGTTTCTATGACCCCTGCGTGGGTGAGGAGAAGAGTTTGAAAGTGCTTTATCAGTTCCGAGGAGTTCTGCACCAGGTGATGTCAGCTGACAACGAGGCCCTTAGGATACCAAAGCAATGTAAGTAGCAGGGACCGCTCTGCTCCTTCCCTTAGGAACCAGTAAAGGGGTTTGGGGTTCAGAACTGGGGGTACTGAAAAGGACTGGCCGTGATACACATATTTCAGCAGCACGTCCAACTGGTAAGGCTTCCATAATTAATACCTTGGAGGTGTGTATGAATGGTGTGTAATTAGCAGCCAGAAGTGTTCCCGCCTGTTCCTGGTAGGGGGGTTAGGTTGAAGCTGTGACGTGTTCTGTGCGACAGAAGTGGCACGTGTCCTTTTGTTGTTCTTGCCCACAGCTCACAGGATCGATGCAGACGGCTAACGGGAGAGCGGGCACCTCCGGAACGGGAACTGCGGAACCTTCCCCCGGACCCTACAGCTTTTGAACAGAGACACTTTTATTTTTACTATTCTCTAGCAGGCGGTGTCCTGCCGGTTGTGTTAGGAGACAAAATGAGAGAACCTGCTTCTCCAGGTGGCTCCAAGGCAATACTTCTCTGAATTGTGGCTCAGTAACCAATAAAGCAACGTGACTCTGAACGCGCGGTGCTCTCTGCTGAGGTTGTGCGAGCGGGCACGGAGCTCCCCCCGGCCCGCGGCCGAGTCCCTGCTGCTGCCGTTTGGTCCCTTCGTACACTCTCACCTGTATCTTCTCACGCTGAGCAGGGAAGAAGACCTGTTGTTCTCTTCCTGGGGGCAGGGAACGTTCCTTTTCTGCTCCTGAGGAGAAGTTCCGTTCTCTGGCCGCCTCCTGGAAAGGCCTCTGTGTAAATCCCTTTGTTGGAAAGAGGACAGAGATTGTTTTCCACCTCAAATCTGTATTTGAAATGTACTTGTTAAGAACAAGTATATTTGGAGTGAAGTTCTTTGCCTTTCATAGTATCATGGACCTCTCCAGCATGAATCCATCCAGCTGCTCATTTCAGACACTGCTGTTCCACACAAGGACACAGGGGTGTCATAGTCTCATTAATTCTCCTGCCACCCAGAACCACGTACTGTCACAGTTTTCAAGGAAAGAGGAAAGCAGATGGGGGAGAAGGACAGCAATTCATTTCATTTGGTTCTGATGCTGCAACTGTCTCTTCCCGTCTAATTTATTTCTAGGAGAAAGAGGAAGGTAGTTTATCCAGGTAGAGCGGGCCAGAGTGAGGAGAGATGCCAATGGGTAAAGAGCTGAAAACATACAGTTCAGCTGCCCTTCCTGAAAAGAAACCAGTTTGGATAGAAGTCCATTGGGTCACTCTTGCAGTGATTTCCCAGCAGGAGGGACAGTTCTGTCCCGGTGACACCGCAGATGGGAGCGGCGGCGGCGGTGCCTTGCGTGGGGCAGCAGGGCCCAGGTGTGTCCCAGGGAAAGGAGCAGGGGGGGCTGCTGCTGGGTCCCACACCCGGCGAGCCCCACAACAGCCCTCACTGCTCACACCCAGAGACAGGGGGGTAAAGACCCCGTCCCTGGGCGGTGGGTGGTTGTTCTACACAACAACTGCCACCAACCGTTTCCTGACACCGACCTGGCCCCGTCTGCTGCGCGAGGGGGGTTCCCTCTGCTCCATCACTGTGACGGGAGAATTAGAGCTCTGAGAACAGACTCATTTGAGCCAGTCTGAAAAGAGATGCCCCTGCTCTAAAAAGAAGTCGGTACGGTGACGGGGTGTTTGCCTGCTTTTATTAAAAACACACCAAAACTCTTCATTTGCCACCAGCTCCTGGTGCAGGGTTTTATTCCACTGATGACCAGTGTTCTGTTGATCTGAAATGAAATGTAAAATGTGCAATAAATTATATTCGGCTGAAAAGTAGCCCCTGTTCCCTTGGCACCTGTAGGGCACTCCCGAAAAGCAAAGGTGGCAGGTTCTGTAGGTGTAACCGCTCCCTCTGTCACCACCTGCTCATGGGCCTCTTTGGGTTCTTTGTCTGTAACGAGTTGAAGGGGGCAGAAACCCCCGCCAGAAATTCCTTTTCCCCGTTGTGTCCCTGCATGAAGCGTGTGGCCAAGAGTCTGCAGTGACCGGGATGCGGGAGAACACTCCGAAGACAATCAAGTTGTGCATCAACAAGTTGCAAAACGGCAACAACACATTTACTGGTAATGGCCAAGAGAAGCAGCAGAGCAGTGACCCCGAGGAGTGATTTCATGAACAGAAGTTTGCACAATAAAACAATTCTCCTCGTTTCTGACAGCTTCCTGAGATAGTTTCTGCTGCTGTGAAAGTGTTTTCTTGCATATTGTGTCCATTAAAGTGTAGAGAAATAACGACGTGATTCTAAAAACTGCTTCAGTGCTTCAGGAGATGCCGAGGTTTCGCTGCACTCAAACAATAGCCCTTCTGAGAGCCGAGTGCCTTGGTCCTGCTCCAGCAGCTAAAGCCTGTGACGGGGCAGCACCTTTGGGTGCAAACCTTAAAATGCCACAGAAACAGGAGATGACGCGTCCGTCTCTGACCCAGCAAATGCCTAAAACACCCCAATAAGGATCTGGGAACACACAGTCCTCTTTTCAGCCAGAGCCTTTAAACTGCAAATGCTCGAGGTGGAGGAGATACAGGATTAGGATTTACTTTCTAGAGTCTTCCCTTGCCCTCCTGTGCGTGCTCTTGGCTGTGACAGCCACGTCCCGGGGTGGCCCGGCCAGTGACAGGCTGTAGCCAGAGCTCTGGTACCGGTTCTGCCGTAGGAACCACCCAAACCCCGTCCCACACGTATCAGATGGTGGGTTCGTGCCCAGGGAGGGCTCGGCTGGTGGCTGGTGGCATCAGGTGGGTGCTTTCTGCCATCACAGCCCTGTTCTCCTCCGGGACCAGCCGGGGTTCTCCTCCTTCTTTCTCTCCAACGGCAGAGGAGTTTGTGCAAGGGGCAGATGAACCTTAACTTTGTACTTCGAACATTGGAATTTGTGACTCTCCTTAAAGCAAAACCCCTCAACGATGAAAGGACACGGGCCTTGTCCCGTTCCCCGGCTGAGCATCGTAAAAAGTTTAAAGTTTGTTTTTCCCTGCCAGCTCAGCCCACCCGGGGCTCAGACTCTCCCTTTTCTCCTCCTCTCGAGCGCGGCGAGTGCCCTTCTCAGCCGTGCGGCCGCGGCGGCAGGTTCTTCTCTGCAGCAGCCGATGCTCCAGCTCCATTTTTCCGTCCCCACCGTGTTTGTTCTTCTCCGAGTTGTGTCCACACGGTGGAGTCCGCTCCCTGCCCCGTCCCTGGGTCGGTCTCTCCAGCTGGACGCTGACTCCAGCCCCTCTCCTCTCCTTATTTCCCATCAGTGCAGTTTTAGAGAGATTCTCAGAGCAGCTCCACTTAAAAACCCACCACTTTCACTGCCACCATTTCTGCTCTGTGAGAAGCTGCCATTTTACAGCTACAGCTCCCCGGGGCTTCTGCTGATGGCTCTGTGTAATAGAAAATCACTCACAGAATTAACACAGAAGCTGGAGCAGCCGGAGCTTTGCTTCCGATACGGTCCAGTGCCACCTCCAAAGACACAACCCATCTTTTAAGTTTGCCGAGGCGTCAAGGCAGCTGCTTTGAACCCAGCACCTTTGGTTTGGGGTGGTGGCACAAAAAAGAGCTGAGGGGTGGCACCGGTGTCCCTTTGCTGGTTTGGGGTCCTCAGTGCCCCCCACCGTAGGGAAGGGGTGGGAGGGAAGGAGCTTTCCTTCTGTGCAGCTCCCAGAGAGCTTAAAGGGTTTTTTTGGGGGGTCTGGGGCCGGTCTTTGCCGGGCAGACACAGCACAGCCCAAGGTGCTGTGTCCGTTTCACTCCATTTCTGAGGCTGCGGTGCCCGGTCCTGCAGGGACCAGGCTCTCGGGCAAGTGGGATGGGCATAGGGCCACCTTGGCCAGTCTCTCCTGGCGTGATGTGCCCTGCCCCACGCCTGGCTCCTACGCACTGAGCCTGGCTTTCAGCCTCTCCTCTCCTCTCCCCCACCGGCGTCCTGACCCCAGCCCTCACCGGGGCTCACACCAGCCCTCACACCACTCAGCAGGTCCATCAACGAGCCCAGTTTGGCCACTCTGGGCTCCTGGAGCCACCGACAGCGCCTGCCCCCATCTTCCCCCCCTGCACCAGCAACGGGACCCACCGAAGTTGCTGATGGCAGAGGGTGGGCGAGGAGGAACCGCTCTAGAGAGAGGGGGGGGATCCCGGCAGCACGAGGTGTTCGAGTGCTCCCCATCCCTCCTGCCTCCCCGCATCCCCCCGGGGAAGAGCACCTGAAGCATGAATTCTCGCCGCCGCCTGCACAAACTGCTTCACACCCCAGTAAATCAGAACAGCAGACTCCTGAGTTGGGAATAAAACAAAATCCTTGTTCACTTGTTTCACATTTAAGAAAAAAAAAAAAAAACATGTTTCATTAAAACAGTTTTAATGAAAAAATAAAGTTCTGAATTAAACTATAATTATACATGGCTGGAAGTGATGAACTAAAAGAATGGAGATGTTACTTTTTTTTCTTCTCTCTCTGCTGATATCGTGACGTGCTGGACTTGTCAGACCCCATCTATCGGGATAAATCTGGAAAGGGAACAGAACAAGAGTCAGTCACACCGATGAGTGTGAAAAGGAGCCAGTTCACGTGGAGTTCACCGTTTCCGCCAAAAAAGCTGGAGGAACAAAATCCACGGAGGCCAGTGGAGTTGCAGACACGCCGTAAACACAGAGAGACAGATTTCCAGAGCAGGTCCAGCCCTCGCGCAGCTCGCGACCGGGATTTTCCAAAGTCTTTCCCTTTGCAGAGTGAAATGGCAGCATTTGAGAACTTTGGTTATTTTTCTGGCTGCAAAGAACAGTCAGGCAGCCGTCGGGGGCAAGTCTTTGGCAAACTCCTCGGTGGTTCCACGAAGCTCCTGGGAGGCAGCACGTCACGGTCTTCGGGCTTTAAAGAACCTGGAGCTGGTTTTCGGAACCCGGAGCCGGTTGTTGCAGGTCGGTGGGATGGGGTTTGTATAAAGCAGCAGGAGAGAAGAACCGTCGCTCATGGTGCAGCTCCGGCATCCTGACCCGAGCGGGCAGAGCTCTGGCTCCCCCGTGTCTCCCCGGGCTGGAGCTTTGGCAGCCCCGTGGTGGCCACCCCAAAGAGGGTCCCTGGCTCCATGGGAAGCCCCGTGGTCACCACCAGGATGTGTCTCCCGATGAGCCGGTACAGGGATAAGGGCAGTCCCCTCGCCTCACGTCCCACCGGACACGGCGCTCCTTCATCAGGTGGAACTCCAGAGTCTCTCCCTGTCCCATTTCCCAACGGATTTCCCTCGGGCTGAGGCCCCAGGAAGCCCCGTGGAGGGACCACAGTGTCGGCGGGGGCCTCAGCGCCCTCCTGTCCCCCTCCCATGTCCGAGGGGTCTTCATTGCACGTCATCCTGCTCCCGGCATCGCCTGCATGTGCTTCTGTCTGGGTAATTTGCAACCAATAGGTTAAAGATTCAGGGTTTTTTTGGTTACAAATCCATTCTCAAAAAACAAACAGGGAAAACAAAAGCCAACTTGGCTGTAGCACTTGGATGGAAATGACCAAATCCCAAACCAGACCTGCCGGGTTCCGAGTTCACTCTGGCCCCTTTTACAGCCCACGCTCGAATTCTGGGCTGAGAAAAGGGAGAGTCACCGTCTTCTTAAATCAGCACCTTAGAGTTTAAGGAAGGGCTGGGAAATGGAGCAAACAGCATCCCCCCAGACACACGTTTGAGCCAATCATGCAAAACAAAGTCACGAAAAAGAGACCTTCTGGGAAGAAAAGGGGTGTCGCCGATCCCCAGCGCTGCCTCTCTGGAAAAAGGGCTGCTCCCTCCTGTAAAGGCGCAGGGTAAGTCCCGTTTCCACGCGAGCGATGCCAAACCCCAGGGCTCCCCTCCGCAAGAGCGCGGTACGAACTGACACCGACTCCTCCGGAGCCTCAGAGAGTCCAGGACTGATACATACGGACAAATGGGCGGGTATAATATTACATGAAAATTAAAACACGTGGCCATTTACTTTTCAGACTCTTCACACAGATTCCCCCCCTCCTCCCTCTCTGGAGGAGGAGGAGGAGGAGGAGTCTCCTCGCACAGAGAGGGTTTGCAGTTTCCCGGTGGGATGAGAAAACGTTCGTGGCAAAGGTATCCTACATTCCCCAGACATCACCCCGCTCACGGCTGCGACCGGCCAGACCCCCTGCCCAGCCCAGAGGGCCCAGTCCCTCCCCTCCCTCCGGCCGAGGGGGCTCCAGCAGCAGTTCTCACCGGTCGGCCTCTTCCAGCCCCGGTTGACGCCACTCGGCGATTCCCCGTCCCGGTTCCGGCGAGCGGGCAGCCCTCCGGCCCGAGCAGCAGCAGCAGTTCGGGGAGCTCCCCTCAGCCCCCCGGCCGGGGTCCCGGTTTCCCCCCCCCGTGCAGCGCCCCAGCTCCCCCTCTTCCCTCCCCTAGTCCAGAAAGCGCCTGCGCGAGCCCGTCCGGGAACGGTTCGAACGGCGAATGTCAAACTTGGAGTCCCGGCACTTCTGGCAGATGTAGACCTCTGGGACGTTGGACTTGCGGATCTTGGCGCAGGAGAGGTGGATCCAGGTGTGACACTCGTTGCACTCGATCATGGGCCGCCCGGCGAAAGGCTTCATGCAGAAGCAGGTGACCAGGTCCCAGGAGTCGTCATCTGCAAAGGCGAACAGCGAGCGGCGTTTAACGGCCAAACCCCTCTCACCTGCAGCGGGAATTTACTCCGCTTTTGCGCTAAATTAAGTCCCCGGGTGCCAAAGCCAGGTACTTTGCTGCTTCTTCCACACCTGAAGGGAAACTCGTCTCTCCTGCACAGGAGGAGACTCTTAGCAGGACACGAGAGGCCGTAACCCAGGAGAGCAGAACCAGCTCCTCCTTTAAACCCACAGCTTTTCACTCAGTTTATTGCAAAAGCAGCCGATCAACCTCCCCTTTCCCCCCCAAAACCCAACCCCCTGCTCAGGCAGCACGTTTTCCCGTTTTACCCTCACGCCACAAGCCCCAAAGCGAGGGGTGACAGCAGCACCGCCACCACCCGCAGCCAGGCACCTACCCGAATCCACCATGATGTCCTCGTCGTCGCCGGTCCCGTCCTCATCCCGGAAGACCACCTGCTTGCCCTGCCGAATGACCGTTCTCTTGCCCACGCTCTGGATCTCCACCGTCTGCTCGGCCGCCCCGGGGGGGTAGGAGACGCTGGAGGGGGTGTCAGAGTCCCACACCGAGCTCTGCTCGGCCGCAGACGGAGGGTCGCCCTCAGACGAGGGGCTCATCGGCGTCTCCACGTAAGAGTCCTCCCCCTCCAGCTCCAGCAGCTTCTCCTCGTAGTCCTCCTCTGCAGACACCTCCGTTTCCCTCCTCTTCAGCTTTTTCTTCTTCCTGATCTTGTCCATCTGCTTTCTCTCCGGCAGGAAGCTGC